>VDFB02327498.1:0-66458 GCA_007258455.2 Sequoia sempervirens
TCATCCCCTCAAATTATTGAGATGGTAGATGAGTAACCCACAGTTGAAGCTTTATACAATTCACCTCTGGAGCCTGGGTTAAATAAGGTAAACTAGACTACTTCAAGTCTAGAACCTCCATTCCTTGAGTGTTTTTCCATTCCAAGACATCATACCCAAGCTGAGACAGACCTATTGGGTTAGCTTAAGGCTATCAATATCAAAATTCTCCTCATTCAAGCTATTGAGGATATTTCCAAGACAATAAGAGACCTTTGTCTTAAAAATCTAGGGAGAAAGAGGAAGGACCCTCAGATAGTTCATATCATAGGAACATTTTTGACATTATGCTAGGGAATATAACTATCCCTAAATATACATTCCCTAGAAATCTAGTTTTGAATATTAAGATAAATGAGACTTATCAAGAACACCTTGATTGATGGGAACCATTAATGTCATGACTAAGGAAACAATGCAGCTACTTTAGTTAGCTAACCTTAGACTTACGCCAACTGTTTTTATAGTTGGAAGGTAGGTCAATAGTGAAACTTGAGGGGATCATTGAGGACTTAGTCATAGCATTAGATTCATGGGAGTATCCTCCATATTTCATAGTCTTGCAACCAAAGGTCAACCTTTCAAAGCACTTAAGGAAACCCTTACAAAAGCACCTATCTTGAGAAGGCCAAACTACACATTATCTTTCCAAATACACACTAATGCTTCTAACTTTGCTACAGGATCAATATTGGGACAAAATGAAGGTAATAAAGAGTATGTTATCTACTACATCGACAAGAACTTACAAGGACCAAAACTTAACTACACTACCATAGAGGAAGAGATGTTGGCAGGTGTTTATGCCATTAACAAGTTTAGGCATTGCATCATTGGCTACCCAATCTTTATCCACACAAATCACACTACAATAAGGTACTTGATGAAAAAACATGTGGTTGGAGGTAGACTAGTCAGATGGTTGCTCTTACTATAAGAGTTTGATATAATAATAGTGGATAAGCCTGGGAAGGCTAATGTGGTGGCAGATTTTTTGTCTAGATTTCCCACACAAATAGAAGGTGTTGTGGATGAAACTTTTCTAGATGAGCATTTTTTTTCTCTTAATTTACACACACCATGGTTTGTTGATATTGCAAATTACTTAGTCGTAAGAAAGATACCATCACATTTCTCTCTTAGAGAAAAGAGACAACCGGTGCATAAAAGTTTTCCATATTCTTGGGTAGTCGGTTACCTATTCTATACAGGTCTAGATAATATTATGAGGAGATGTATTAGAGAGGATGAGGTCTTTGAAATCCTAAAAGCTTTCCATGATGATCCATATGGGGTCACTCTGTAGCCAAAATGACAACATTTAAGATCTTAACAATAGGTTACTATTGGCCAACTCTTCACAAGGATTCAGTAAAGTATATAAGGGGTTGTGACAGATATCAAAGAATGGGTAAACCAACAAGGAAAAATGAGATTCCTTGGAAACAATAGTTGGCATTAGCATCATTTGACAAATGGCAGCTAGACTTCATTGGCTCAATTTCACTAGCATCTAATAACAAAGGGTATATTTTAGTTTGCATAGATTATTTGACAAAGTGGGTTGAAGTCAAGGCATTACAGTTTGCAAGAGATGAAAATGTAGCTAATCTTTTGTATGAAGACATCTTTACCAAGTAGGGAGTACCTAGAGAAATTGTAACTGATCAAGGTTCTCAACTCACTTATGAACTTATTTCTAAATTGGTTAAATAATATGAAATAATGCATTAAAAATAAAAACCTTATCACCCCCAAGCCAATGGGTAGGTGGAGGTTACCAATAAAGAGATTAAAAATATTATGATCAAAACAATACAAATTCATAGAAAAGACTGGGCAGCCAGGCTACCTGAAGCAGTGTGGGCCTATAGAACAACATGGAAAACAACTGCAAGTTTCACACCTTATGATTTGCTATATGGTAAAACAATAGTTCTGCCAATAGATTATGAATACAAGACACTTAGGACAACAGTGGAATTAGAAATAGACTTAATAGCAGCATAGAAGGAGAGGCTACACAATTTGAATGGGTTAGATGAAATTAGAATGGAAGCCATGCATTACATAGAGATAATTTAAAAACAGAGGAATAAATGGCATGATCAGTTTATAAAGACTAAAGAATTCAATGTGGGTGACTAGGCTTTATTATACAATTCTAGATATAAAGATTATAAGGGGAAGCTACAATCCAGATGGTTGGGTCCCTATGAAATACAACAGGTATTCCTAAATGGAGCAGTCAAATTGCAGACCATAGATGCAATTAGATTTTCACTATTAGTTAATGGACATAGATTGAAGATATACAAGAAGCCAACACAAAAAGATGATTTTCTTCTTTCTCTAATGCATTAATATGGTCAAAACAATGGTTCTAATACATACATACTAACACAAGATAAAAAATCAATACAAGATACTACTGGTTCTCATAGTGACTCAATAGATGAGCTACACATCTCACCTCCTTAGAGCACTTAGGTATAATTCATTATCCTACTTCACATGCACACATAGCACAGGTGCCACAATCAACAAAATTTTTGAAGACCACTTCACTATGCAATAGGGACCTATAGCATCATGAATAAAAGCTGCCACAATTTAGTTTGGGACCTATTGATGAAGGTACCCACAACAATTACCTGTTATAGAATTTAAAAAATTGCACCAAATTAATTGCATTTCATCCACATTCATTCCACTTTTTTCGCACATGTAGCCATAAGATTTCATATCACTACATGTAGCTTGATCACTTCATTCCATGTCACCTATCTCAAATTTCATGTATTTGAGCTATCACTTCACATTCTATCAACTGTACATACCCCATCCTTTAATCACACATTCCAATCTTTCATTTACTCCATCAACCATAACAATTATCCAACATCAAATCAAAATCACGTTGTGAACACTCTTCCAACAACTTCACACTTGTGAAGTTATGTTCATCTAAACTGATAGGTACACATACTAATATTCCATGATTAACATAGATTTCCAATGCCTTCGCTATGTACTTGCATATAATTTTGTATGCTTTATATTCATTAATCTTATTTCCATACTCATTGTCGTATGGGGGGAATGAAGCATACAAAAAATAAATGAATTAAACTAATTCAAACAAGATTAAGAATCCCTAAACCCATTACTCATGAAATGTAAAATGAAAGCCATGAATTCAATCAAAGAAGAAACTAAGAACCTTAAATGAATTCAAAACAACCAAATCTTACCATACGATGTCGAAGTTTTATTCACATTGATGTTTGGATGTCATATTGTATCAATGCAAAGCCTCCATTATGTGTTGCAAAAGCTTTAGTGTGTGTACAATGTTGAACTAGAATGTGATGATAATTTGTAACGTGCTCAAGAGAAAATTGTGTAGCACTTCACTTATGTAAATTATAGATGATTTGTGAGAGGGTAGAAGAGTGTTTAATCTCTATTTCCTATTTCAAGATGAACGATCAAGATTTCGTAGTAAAAGATCTTGATCAATGGTTTAAAACTATTGAGAGGAAATAGATTGGAATGATTAGTGGTTTTAGATTGCATAATTTGTGTGATTGAATAAATCAAGTTGAGTGGTTAGTAGGATTGAAGAATCAGGTTGAGTGGTTAGTGGGATTGAAGAATATATGAGTTAGCCAATTGTTTAGAGTGAGAAATCAATGTTTGTGATTTGTTCAATCATAAAAGGGGTGAAGATAATTAATTAATTGAATTAATTAATTAGTATTTTGAGTTGAATGTGCAAGTCATGTTTGAATTTAACAAATAAAGTTGTATTTGTTTTAGGTCTGCACTCAATAGCCTTATGAAAAAAAATGTTACATGCATAGCGATATCCATGAAATGAAACACCATTATATCTTTGAGGCACAAATGATCTTCTACCCATGTAATAATTCCTTTTCCTAGATCTACAATCAATAGCTTTATGCCAAAATTTATTGCAAGAAAAAAAATGACGAAATGAATGACTGAACTTGGTAGGGGCATTTTGTCTAGTAGTTGGAGGACTTGTGAATATTCTTTGTCTTTGGATAGATATGAATGCACCTTCATTATTCTTGCATTATGCCTTCTTGTCTTCACCTAAACTTGCATCCCCAAAGGGTGTCTTCTTAGATTCTTTAGTGTAGGCTTTCTCCTCCTTTGTTTCAAACTTTCCTTTTTCTTTTAAATTATCATATAGGTTTGTAGATGCACTGGTTATAAGACTTTTACCTTTTTCAAAACCAAGACCAGATTTCTCTTTTGATGTATTTTGAGAGTTTATCAACTCATGAAGATTCAAAACCTCCTTTCAGCTTCAAACTTTTTCCAATATGTTCTTTATATTTTTCTAGTTTTTTCCTCAAGGCAAAAACCTCTTCTTCAAGTTTTGAGCATTCAACAGTCTTATCAATGAGCTCAAGGTATTCATGCAATCTTCTACTCTTTTTCCTTCTTCAACTTGAAATTTTAGCTTCCCAATTTTCTTTTGTGCTTTTTCAAGTTCAAACTGCAACTCTTCATTCTTTTCTCTTTCTTCATACATATCACTTAGAGTAGAATTAAGCTCTCCTACAAAATCCACTAGACAATCTTCTTTATTGAATTCAAATTCATATTCATCATCCTTCTTTTAGAGTATGGACTCTTTTTTCTTGAGAGGTTTTCTTCTTGGATACTACTTTATTCTTCATGTGTTCTAGATACAAGATCTACCTCAGTTGTTAAGCAATATCAAGGAACCTTTCTTTGACGCCAATTATTGAACTCACTAGAATACTAAGAGGGGGGTGAATTAGTACACTTTAAAACTTAGTCCCAATTATTTGTTGTTGAATTTAAGTTATGTCAATTGAAAATTCATGCAATTAATGAAAAATAAATAATATAATCACACACACAAGGACACAGATAACACCATATTTATATTTACATGGAAAACCCTACAATGGAAAACCACGGTGAAAAATACTGCTATGAGCTACTATCCTAATCTAGCCTCACAAGTAAAAGCAGTTTACAACTTTAGTTATGTGCTACAACCCAAGGAAGCAACTACTCCCTATATTTATTTTAGGGGATTGCACCCAAGAAGCTACTACTCCCTAATATGAAAAGAACAACTAAAATATGATTGGTTTTTTAGGGTTTAGGATTTAGGGTTTAGGCTTCAACCACTCATAGTCAACATTTTTTCTCATTAGGTTTGTAGTCGATCTTTTCACACTCTGGTCATGCACACATACATACACATCTTCACATCTTTTATCTTCAATATATAGCCTCCACACACTTTGCAATTACAAATTCAGTTGGCCACAAACAAGGAATATCAAAAATTATCACATGTCAACCTACATCTTCATTGGTGGAATGCAAAAAAGATTAAACATTATTTACATTTCTTTAGGATGATTCAGCATGACTCATACAACATCTACTAACACTTCTTAGACTCCACACAAACATAAACTAGTGGAGCACATCACCAACATACCCAAGTCATCCGCAACAAAAGCATATCTTCATAAATGGACTTGAAAGAACTGTGTGGAACAAGAAATAAGAAAGATTTGTATATGATTCAAACATGAGATACTTTGAGACATGTAGAATGTCCACACAATCTCATACAACTGATCTATATAATCTCCTTTTGGTGCAAGTAACCAAACATATATTTTATAGAAGAATTAGGCATCCAAAACCAACTCTAATACTTTGTTACTTGAAATTTGAACTTGCGGACCACCACACCACTTGATACTACAATATAGCATGCATTGAAGTTTGAACGTCATTAAACATGTCCAAAAATACACATGGATAAATCTTCACTACCAGAGGAATGCAAAGCATTCCAACAAGTCTTCGTAAGCACTTTACTCTGCCAAAATACTGACCAGAACTTCGTCACTTATAACTTTCACTACAGAAGGTTTAATGACATGAAATATTGAATATAACACCTTCACATCTCTATTTACTTATCTTCTAAACCAAAAGATAAATCTTTCTCTATAGAAGGATGTGGACCAAAACACCATGACTTTTCCTTAGGATATATATTGTGAATGCCTTAGTTTTTCAACTCTTCACAAAGTGCAGTACACCAAACTAGAAAGATATCAATGTGAAAATATTGTAAACACATTGGAACATATGTAACCACCTTCACATCATACTTGAACATCAAGCTAATCACCACTCTTGCACCAATTGATATCACTGCATATCAACTATCTTCGAAGCACATAAAATCTTCATCACATACATTTGTCATTAATGATAACTAATATTAACAAGATGCAACAAATGGTTGATATTAATAAAACTAGGATTAGGCATACTCTCACTAATAATAGACCAGGTCTTAATGTTTATAGCATTTATCTTCTAGATAAAATTGGCATGGATAAGAATCTCATAGAACCTAATGATCTTTCTATTCATAGATTTGATAATTTTAATAGGTAACCATCAGGGACAATCGTGCTAGTCATTAAATTAGGGCCTGTGGTTTTGCGTACCCCTATCCATATCATGTTGAAACCACTTTCATATAATATTTTCCTAGGTATACCATGGACTCATGCCATGAATTGAGTCTCATCTACTCTTCTCCGTGAGATGAAGTATGAATATAATAACAAGATATATATGGTAGAAGATGATGAAAAAAATTATAATTCATAAATTGAATTTGAACATAACACTTCTAACTCTCTTAATACTTTGTCTTCAAAAGTGGAATCATTACCTTCCAATGATAATGATACTATGGATACACTCTTGGGTGATGATTGGGGATCATTATATTTTACACCTTGTTTCAATGGGGAGTCTAAAATATCACCATCAAAGCTTGAAGAGTCAAATGTGGTAGTATTTAGTATAACTAATGATCAAAATAATGCTTCATATTTGAATACATTTTTGGTGACGATTGGGGTTCATTGGATTTTACACCCTCCTTTGTGGGAGAGTACAAAATCTCACAATCAAAACCTAAGGAATCTTGTGTTTCATTTGCTCAATCTTGTTCTACATCAATAAATCCAAAAACATCATCCCATGATGGTGATAAGGGATCTTTAGCTTTTTCCCTCATGTGTTGGAATTTCCTAACTTTAAAACACTTAAAAAGGATTTGCATTCTTGTGAAAGAATGAATTATTCTCATAAGCATGTAGTTAATAATTTTTCATTTGAGTTGGAGAAACGTTATGTGCTTGGATATAAAATATTTTCTAAAAATGGATATAATAAAAATATAGAACAGGGAATTAAGGATCATGTGAAGTATATGTCGTATCTTTCAAAAAGGATTTTAGGTTACCAACCTTCTTCTCCATCTACATCTCATCCTCCATCATGATCTACTATATTTAAAACAACTTGTGGTAAGTGAGAAATATTTTCTTCACAAGAGAAAATTTTGTCTCCACCTTTATTAGAGCAAGAGCATATTTTATCAAGGATTCTTAAAGCCTACTTGATTACTCTTCTTCCTCCAACATGAAATAATTTTTACAATAATAACTCTTTTTGTGCATATCATCAAGTGCATGGTCATTCCACCAATAAATGTTTGGCCTTGAGTAATAAAATACAACTTAATGATTGTGGTACTCTACCATGTGTTGATGCACCTAATCACCCTAATAATAATGATCTTTATTCTATGGTGTTGCTCCTCACTATATGGAATTTGTAGCTTCATATGTTTTCTCATTGCCATTCATGGTCGTACAATCCTCAGTGCAACCATATTTATTTTTTTGTTAGCAACATGATAGTCTCTAGTGTGGTTGTTCTTGTCTTTACACTTGGGGGGCAAGGATAACTAGTTTTGGAATTGTACATTATTTTCAAGGATTCTCTTTTCACCTCTTGTTTCTATTGGAAAAATGAAGAAGAACATCTCATTTTGTTACTTTTTTGTTTGTCATTGATGTCACCATGATATATGAGCTGCAACTACAAGATCAAGGCTACAGTTACTCTGGTATTCTAGTCCGGTATCTGAACTGGTATTTTTCTTAAATCCTTCGGTATTTTTTATCCACATTTATTTTCTGGTGAGCATTGTTGCTTGAGGTTTTTGGAAATGGTTTGCAGATATTGGGAGTACGTACTTTCAAGATTTCACGTATCTGGTGCTCGTACAAATTTTTTTTTGTCTTTTGGTTTGAAGTTTATCCTGGCCGACTTCCTTGAAAATTGTGTAAAGAAGAAAATAGTCTTGTTATGCGATATATGTGTGACCTATTTTAAGTCTATGTGACTTGTTGAAGCGTGTGGGTTATCCTTTTTTGAAGCTTGAGGCTGAAGATAATATTCTTGGTAAATATGAAGTGCATCTAATTAGGCCGACCTAATTGATGCTTGTGAAGAAGATCGGGTATATATAACGGATAGTTTTTTATGAAGGTGAGAGTGATTTTGTCGGAAGAAGTGAAGTAGTGAGGACATGATGAAATGTGTTAAGTCCGTTTACTAAGCTTTATTTGAAACTGAATCTGAACTTATTAGGTGTATTATGTTAGTTCATTTTCTCGTTGAAAGCCATTCAATCATTGTAATTATGTAGGCAGAGAGCCTTTTTTTCTGGATAGTGAGTCTTGGCAGTGAGCCACCCATTTTGTGATATTCTATAACCGATTATATAATATTGTGAGCTAACACTCACTGTGGTTTTTCCCATTTTGGGCTTTCCACATAAAAATCTCGGTGTTATTGTGTTCTCTAATTCCATGCTTTGTTAATTCTTTTATTTATCTCTGCTATTGTTTGCATTGGAATAATTGGATGGTATCTGATAAAAAAATTTAAGATACTAATTCACCCCCCCTCTCAGTATCTTGGATCTTTAACAATTAGGATCAAAGCTTGGTTCCTTTGGTAAAGCCTAACAGCTTGAGGGAGATCCTAAAGATGGAAGAAATGAATGATAAAGGGGAGCTTCAGACTGCTCTTGAAGATCTCGACAAGGTTGAAAGAGAAAACAAAGATCTAAAAGAAAATATTGAAGATGTGAATGAATGTGTCTGAAAATTAAAGGATCAATTGAAAAGATTCAAAGATAGGCATAAGGAAGTAACTGATTAGTTGAAGAAGGCTAATAAAGATATTTTTGGTTTGAAAGTTCAAGTGGAAGAGAAGAAAAGAATTGAAGAGTGTCTGAACAAGTTGGTACAAAGAAAGTCTAAAGATTGCACCAAGCTTGAACAAGAAATTGTGAACCTGAAAGTGGGTTGGAGAAGGAAAAACTCTGTGAAAACAAGTTCAAGTCCAGCTCAGATAGGCTTGATGAATTAATTGCAGGACATAAACCAAGCAAAGACAAAGGTGATATGGGAAATGATGCCAGTGAAAGCTCTAAAACTGAGAATAATCAGAAGACTCTGGATAAAGGAAAGAAAAAATAAAATTCAAGAAACTCTGCTAGGAGACCTCTGGTGAGATAGCCTAATGCACAAAGGTACCCTTCTTTTAATGGAACTTGTTTTTCATGCAATAAGTTTGGTCACAAGGAAACTAAATGTAGAAGTAGGATGAATCAATTTGTTGGTCCTTTCTCTGGTCAATTTTTTGAATGCAAAAGATTTGGACATAGGGAAAGTGAATGCAGAACCATGATGATGAATCATTTTAATGCAAGAAGAATGAGTCAATCTTTCAATGGATATTGCTATACTTGTAACATGTATGAACATAAAGCTAATCAGTGCATAACAAGGAGTCAATCTAATCAAAGGAATTTTGTTTGCTATAATTGCAACAAACTGGGACATGTTTCAAGAGTCTGTAGAAGCAAGAAGAACAAAGAAACCAATCTGAAAGAAAAGAATGAATTTGTGAAGAAGGTTGAAAAAGATGAGATTAAGCAAGAGATGAGCAAGATTTGGAGAAAGAAAGAAGAACCAAAGACAACTGATGAGTCTATGCCCTCATCCGGTACAAATGATTTATTCGGTAATTAGACCTAGCAAGGTCATAGGGGGAGCTTTATCATAAAATTGTAAGAAACCCCTGGATAGATGGTACGTCAGAGGCAGACGTGAGGAAGAGAGATGAAGATTAAGTTTTCATAGGTTCTGGAAAAGGATCCGGTAGAAAATATGAAGAGATGATTCTTTGTGGGGAAAATTAGGGTTTTTCTGTGTAAAAAGGAGTTTTTAGTAGCTTTTTGAATTTGCTGCAATAAATGTAATTTAGGGTAAATCATTATTTTATAAAGAAAATGATCAAGGCATTTTGTTCATTCGAGCATTTGAAGAATTGGAAAATTTTTGGAGCGTTCCTGAAGATAATTGGAGTTCCAGCTGTGGAAACCCTAGCTATGGTTTTGTGTGCAAAAAAAGGTATTTATAATTCTTGAGCTATTGTGTTTTGGTGAATTTGCTTGATTTCAGTACTAGTAGAATGGAAACTCCTGTAGTTGTGAAAGTATTAGAGAGGCTGAGGCCCTCTTATAGAAAGTACTCATCGAAAGTATTTGAAGATGATCCCATGGGTGCTTTTTCTTCAATTCCACATGGTGTAATGTCGACCAAGGATACTAGGATGATGATTAGAGTTAAGTTTGAGGAGTACAATCATGTAAAGCTGATTGACCTTTGGAAAAAGGAGCTTATTGGTGATGAATTCAAGGTAAAACCTAAGTATTTGAATGTGGTTGACAAAAGGTTGGACGTTTGGAACAATTTCCCTAATTTCAACTATGATGATAAGTTCGTGAAGTCAGTTCTAAGCAGAATTCATGACAAAATTCTTTGGACTGATAGGCCACACTTGATAACAAAAGAAGCGATTACAGATGTAACTGGTCTTTGGGATAAAGGAATAGTACCTGTGTTAAAATCTATAAAGAAAGAGGTAGTGACAGAACTCACTGGAGCAACATTTGACAAAAGAGCCCTAGCAATGAAGACTATTACCAATCTAGCAGTGAAGTATGCATCTCTCATGATAGGTCACAAGATATATTTCACAAACAAGGAGAATTATGTTTTGGCCACAAAAATCTATACTAGCTATGATATGGTAGTGAAAGGTGCAGATTATGATCTTTGTGAGCTTCTTCGATTGTAATTGTTAGAAAACATAAAGAAAACAAAGGAAAAGAAGCCTTTCAGTTTGGTTTGTTGATCATATGTTTATTGTTTTACTTCATGAAGAGGCTTCTGGGAAAGGGTGAAGATGTATTTTGGAACCCATCCAAACAAGTGGGACATCAAATCTTTGATCATATGTATAGTCTTGGTAACTTGAATGCTCAAGAAGATGCCCTAACAACTTGCTTTGCAGTATTTAAAAGAAATATGAATGAAAGGGAAAGAATTCCAAGGAAAATTGTGGAGAAGTATAAGCATGACATCATATTTCATGTCTTCACTGATGAATGCATAATTGAAGTTGTAGAACCTCGAACTACCTGGATTTAGTCTCTTGGATATGAGATAACAAAAGAAGAAACTGAAGGCTATGTGTAGATGTTGCTGAAGAATCCAAAGGATCCCAATGAACCTAGAATTGGGACATATGTAGAGAAGTCTATAGAAATTCATATGGAACAACGGAAGCCTAAGATTAGGAAGAAAGTGGAGAAAACACTTAAAGATGTTGGTTTCACTGATGAGGAGATTGCCCTTCGAAGGGCTAAGGCAACATTAAGAGAGGAAAAATCATTTGGTCTGAGAAGATATGGTAGAAATACCTTTGCAAATTCCTCTGCAACCCCTGCAGCTACAACTAAACCTAGAAATGTTGATAAAGTTAAAGGTCCTATTTCCTCCAAACCTACTACTAGATCTAGGAAGTGGAAGAAAACTCCTTCGATTTCCCCTGGTAAGAGAGGAAGAAAAGAGAAGGCAACGAGAGAGAAGAATATGAGTGCTACAGATGATCGAGATGAAGAAGAAGAAGATCCTGAAGCAAAGCTTGTAAGGAGAAGAAGAGGAGGTTTACCCTCTGGTGAAGGTGCATCCATAGATGTTGTTGGTTCTAAAAGAATATGCATTCTATCTTCATCTGAAGACGAAGAAGAGCATGAGTACGGTATACATGCACACACCAAGCCTGATTCAAAGAAGGACAAGGTAGCTGATGAAACCTCTGCCAACCAGAAAGATGAACAAGATATTCCGGTAAGTTCTGGTCCATGGTATAAACTTGACCCAAATCTCAATACTTTGGTAACTTTTGAAAATATGCTTCAACCCACAACTCAATACTATGATGATGTGGGAGAAGAAGACAAGAAAACATTGCTTTTAGCTATTATTGAGTATGTCATTATTTTAGAAGTAAAATGGGATAACATAAAGAAATATGTTCCTAAAAGTATGTGGGATGATCTAATGAAAAGAATATCTGAGGCCGTTGTGTTTGAAGAAAACATTAGAAATGCAACATATAACAAGATTGGGTCTTCCTTGACCCTTGATGATCTAGAATCCCTGAAGAAGATATGTGCTAAAATGTTCTGAATGAAGGGTAGGGTAAATATGTTGATGACAAGAAATAAGAAGCTGACAAAGAAAGTGAGGAAGGAAACAACTAAAATTATCCAGGAGACAGTAGAAAAGTATGGTATGCTCAAAACTAGTGATGATGCTACTGCTGAAAATGTTCCTCTGGAAACAGGTAATAAAATATTTCTGATAATTTTGATGTTGAAATTAATATTGGTTATGAAGCTAATGAACAGAATGAGGGAGAGAATGAGCCTGAGATGCATAATGATGCTCCTCTAGAGCATACTGAAGAAGAAAAAGGTGAAAAAGAGCAAGGTAATGAGGAAGAAAATAATGGCAATGCTGAAGGTGATGGTCAAGGCAATGAAGAAGAAGGATAAGACAATCCTGAGGAAGAGGACAACAATGACAAAGATAATGATAAAGATAAAGATAAAGATGAAGGTGAAAAGGATGAAAAGCAAGAGGAAGAAGAAGAAGAGGTAGTAGAGGAAGATAAAGAAAAAGAAAAGGGAGAGGAAGAAAAGATAGTTATGGAATCCTCCAGGAAAAATGAAGAAGAAAAACATATTGTGAAATCATTGAACCATCCCAGTGATTTGTCTTTTGGTGGTGATGTACTAAAAGGTTTTCTATCTAAGCAGATTAGATTTCAACAGACTATTCCTCATGAACTTTTGAAACTCCCTATGATTGAAGGCTATGTTGATGTGGAAAAGATGTCTCTTGTACATAAAGTTGTGTTGGGTGATGCTATGCAAGCATCTGGAAGAAAAGAAGTTCTTGAGACACATCAAAAGGGAACAAAATTGATAGAAGATGCTCTGAAAGAATTACAGGAAGCTATTCCTGGTACATCCATTGATACATCTCTCGCCCCCATTGAAAATATGAGATTATTTTTAGACTCCTTCAAGGAGTATTCCTCCAGACTTAATGAAAGGACAAGACACGAGGTAGAAGAAAACTTGGCGAAGAAAAGGTTGTTGGCCTTGCATGACAAATGTGCTCTGGCACAATCCTGTGTCGAGAAGCGTTTGAAAGTGGTGAAGGTTTGTGAGTCTGAGGCAGATGTTGTTCTCTCCTACTGCTTGAAGTGGTCGGATGCCACTCAAAATATCAAGATTGGCATGGACTCCATTGAGTCCTAGTTGTCTATTGTTTCTGGTACTTATAGTGTATCTAAAGATAAAGAGAGATCAATCTGGAAGGCCATCACTACACACAGAGAAAATTTATTTTCCTTGCAGAAACAGAAAGAATAAATCATCAAAAAATTCAACCTACTGAGTGATATTGTAAGATTGGAATACACTTCGGTTGGAGAGGCTCTAGCATGCGTTGAAAGGCTTGATAAGATAGATATGACTCCTAGTACTCCAAAAGGTGATGAAGAAGTTCTGATAGAGTTGGAACCTTTGAACAAGATGTTGACTGCAGCAAAGGAAGGCTGGGAAAAAGGAAAAATAGTTTGGGAAGGTATTCTGAAGGAGCTTCAAAGCTCATCATCTTCCAGTTGATATATGGTTTTTTGTTTTCTTTGCTTTAATGTTTTTCAGTTGTTTTTGGCACACCCTTTGTCCTTGATTTCAAAGGGGGGGTGAAGTGGTGGATTGTTAGTGATAGGGGGAGAAGTGTTGTGAATAAAGAACTCTATAAATATTCTTTTTGGTTTTGGCACATGTTGCCATCAATGACAAAGGGGGAGATTGTTGGAAAAATGAAGAACATCTCATTTTGTTACTTTTTTGTTTGTCATTGATGTCACCATGATATATGAGCTACAACTGCAAGATCAAGGCTACAGTTACTCTGGTATTCTAGTCTGGTATCTGAACTAGTATTTTGCTTAAATCCTCCAGTAATTTTTATCCACATTTGTTTTGTAGTGAGCATTGTTGCTTGCAGTTTTGGGAAATGGTTTGAAGATACTGGGAGCACGTACTTTCAATATTTCACATATCTGGTGCTCATACAAAATGTTTTTTTGTCTTTTGGTTTGAAGTTTATTCCTGGCCGACTTCCTTGATAAATTGTGTAAAGAAGAAAATAGTCTTGTTATGCGGATATGTGTGTGACCTATTTTAAGTCTATGCTGACTTGTTGAAGCATGTGGGTTATCCTTTTTTGAAGCTTGAGGCCAACAGATAATATTCTTGGTAAATATGAAGTTCATCTAATTAGGCCGACCTAATTGATTCTTGTGAAGAAGATCAAGTATATATAACAGACAGTTTTTGAAGAAGGTGAGAGTGATTTTGTGCGAAGAAGTGAAGTAGTGCGAACATGATGAAATGTGTTAAGTCTGTTACTGAGCTTTATTTGGAATTGAATCTGCACTTATTAGGTGTATTTTGTCAGTTCATTTTTTGGCTGAAAGCCATTCAATCGTTGTAATTATGTAGGCAGTGAGCCTTTGTTTATGGACAGTGAGTCCTAGCAGTGAGCCACCCATTTTGTGATATTCTATAACTAGTTATATAATATTGTGAGCTAACACTCACCGTGGTTTTTCCCATTTTGGGTTTTCCATGTAAAAATCTTGGTGTTCTTGTGTTCTCTGATTTCTTGTTTTGTTAATGCTTTTAATTATCTCTGCTATTGTTTGCATTGAAATAATTGGATGGTATCTGATCAGAAAATTTAAGAAGATGTTGATTCACCCCCCCTCTCAATATCTTGGATCTTTAACAGTTTCCTTAAAATGCCAAGGGGTTATCACCCTATCCATTTCATTGGCGTCTAGTGAGATTTGACTTATTGGCATACCCCTTTGGTGGTAGTATTAGTTGTAATTACCCTTGAGGTGTGGTTATCAATTCATTCTCTATGACATTAAGCATTTAATCATCCCTTAGGACATTGAGTAGTGATTCGACTCCTATGTCGTTAAACTATTGTGCACTCCTTGAAGCATGATTGATAATATAGTTCATGTATTTAGCATAACATAGCTTGTTAATTCATGTACTTGAATATTTTTACATGTCCACCTAGCATAACATAACTTGCTTACCAGTGGAGCCATGTGTTTCATGAGAAACCTAGCACAACGCAACTTGTTAATCCTTATGAAAGCACTATTTTGTCTAACACATTCAATGGATGATGTTTGGTATTTGAGAAAAACTTTAGACTAAGGTCTCTTTACCTTACTAATACGAATCCTTTTTAGTAATAGCCCTTGCGTTTGTGTTTTAAATTGTTGTATTATGTTTTCTATGTGTCTACTTTGTGTCTTTGGTGTGTTTGCCTTGTGTCCTTTACATGTTTGCTCTGTATATTTCATTTGTTTGCTTTGTGTATTCTTCGTATAATATGATTTGTTTTCTTTGTGCATTTTTTTTTGTGTGTATTAATCATTTAATGTTCTTTAAATGTATGAGTGAATCTTTTCTTGTCTTATATGCATGTTTGTCTTAAATTATGGATTGATGAGATCCTAAGTTGGGGGCTTGTTCACACTCAACTTGGTGCCATCTTTCCTTTTTAGTGTTTTTATTTCCTTTAGTGTGGGTATGAACGTAAGATCATACTCTCACTAAAGTGGAGGCTAAATATAGCATAAAAAATTATCACCCTTAACAATTTCACACTAGGTTTTTCTCCCCTTTATGTTCTTGGACCTAATTATGTATTTAATTTCCCCTTTTACAAACATCTTCAGAAAATAAAATAAAGGGAAAAAAAAGAATTCAATATTTTCCCCTGACACTTTGGGCCCCAAAAAGAATAGGTCTAGTCTAGGTCAATCCATACTCTAGACCACCTCTTTTTGGATCCAATTTGAATATGTTAATGTGAGTATTTTATTATTTGAATTTCTAATTTCAATTGCCAGCTATCAACATTTGATTTTTGGGATATTAGAAGAGTTTCATATAAATACTAATCATTTTATCATTTGAAATCCTAAAAGCATAGGCTAAGAAAATTTATTGAGAAAATTTGAAGATCCTAAAATCAATCAAGAGTATTCAAGGACATAATTAGTAGCATTATTACAATAGTTTCATCAATCAAGATCAAGCTTGCAAGACATAGAGATGAAGGGAGCAATTATGTGTAAGAAGCTATAATGATCAATCATGCCAAATCATGAAGAAGTATTGAGTTATCCTCTACGTGATATCTACAAAAATCCATTATGTATTATGAGATAACCTTTTGCAGGTCTGTCAAGCAATCAAGACATTCATCCATCAACATAAATGCAACAACTTGTGATGTGGCATCACTTTATCAAGGGTTTCACATCAAGGTAACATTATTATTTATCATTTATCAATTTTAGTCAATTATTGTTGTTTTGGCCTCTGCTCGACCTAGGGTATGCCCTCTTGATCATCATCATTTGTTGTAGGTGGAGATAAAAATACAAAAATGAAGTTTAACTTAGGAAAGCCCCTATACAACATAGCCTTTCCCCCTTTTTTTATGTGTGAATATTAGATTTGGGAGTTTTAGAACAAGATAATTCTAGAAAACCTAATGCAAACCATAACCTACAATTAAACTTTGTAGATCCAAAAAAAGAGGAGGCCAATCTAGAATGCCCCATTGCCCCTAACATTATAATTCAAGCTCAAATTTATTTTATAGGTTCCTCTCTATATCTTAGTCTCAAATTTGAAGCTTTTTTGTAACTTTTAATTTTCATTTGTGCGACAAATTATATTTTTAGACTTAGGGTTATATGTTAAATAGGCTTGTTAAAACACAAAATTTCTCATCCTCACAAACTCAAGAAAAACATAAACCTTACGAGGTTGGCTCTCCCTTATGGCAACAAGTCAATTAGAAAACCCTAGTTGATTTATGTTTGAATGTGGAGTCAAGTGAAAAGGAGATAATCCTAGTTAACCTAATTGGATTTAGGATCACTTTTCCTACTCAACAATACCTCTATATACACTCCAAATCAAACTTGATGAGATAGTCATTGGGTTAAAAATTAGGTGTGCCTCTATAAGCAGCACCTACACTTCCTAGAGCAAGTCAATATTTATAGTTCCAAAAATTGGCTAATAGTTCAAAGATAATATTCTGCCATTTTCTCTTCTAAAAATTTTATTGTATGGGGCTCATAAGTTCTTCTTTAATTCATTAATTTATCCTAATTTATTCTTCTACATTTCCAAGTCCTAGTTTCCATTAAGTATTCTCTTATCTTTCATATTCCTAGCTCTGGTTCTTTTTTTAAAAATTTATTAGGCTAGGTTAAAATTCTTATTTTTCTTACACATTGAAAATAAAAAGTAAAAATAACTATGGATGCTTTTTTTGACATGTAAACACATTGGAACAAAATCATTCCCCTACTTGAAATGTGGTTAACCTTGAGAGCATTTGATATGAGTTTATGGGTTTTAAAGAAGAACTTGAATGACCCAACATGTGAGTGGTTTAGATGTCCTAGCCAAGGGGATCCAATGAAGTATCGATGTAATCACTAGTCATTTCTAGTTTTTATAATATTACTTATTTATAAGCCACCCATATACAAATATAATTCCATAAATTTTATTTTAATGTCATACAATATTAAATTTCAAATTTTAGATTTATAAATTAAAATTTCTTTTCCAATTTGATACTAAATGTAAACCCAAATTTAATCCCATAATAAAAATATTCTAACTAGTATGATTAAAAAAATATAAAATAAGGTAAGAGAAAAAGAATGGTTAGAATGATCTTGTAGGCCTTTTCCTTTGAACACCACTCAATGAGTAGAAAAAATGAGTTATAAATACTCCTTTTCTTGGCCTAATGCCTCAAAACCAACACACATGAGGGTGCATATTATAGGGATGTGTGGAGCATAAAAAAATAGCTTATATACAACCCATTTTAGGCATAGGATGCAAGCATGACTTCTATAGTCATGCAAGATGGATATTTCATGTTTGAATTACACTAGAGTGTTTAGCTTGACCCATGGAAGTATTTCATTAAAAAAATCTCAAACATGTGAAACACCCTTTGAAATAATCAAATAAACATGAGTTTAATGCAAATTAATCAAGTTAACAAGACCCATTGATTGGAAAGCTAACAAGAAAGGAGAAGAGAAAATGAACAAAAATAAAATTGTATTACAAATTAATTGTTTGTTTTCTAACCCTTTGAATGGTCATGATGTTTGATATATAGTTTTATATTGGTACATAAAAGGAATATTTTTCCTCTCCGTTAAACCATATAAGATTAAGTAAAACATGGAAGGACAAGAGCCATGTAGGGAGGATAAATATGTTTTCCTTCATATACAACAAAATACAACATTGAATCTAGTGACAATATTATATGAATATTTTAAGCCTTCAAAGAAACCATTTCTTATAGTTATCATGGAGATCATATAAATTTCAAGAATTTATGGAATATCATTGGGAATGAGATATTCATTTCTTAAAAAATATTCACAAGCACTCATTTCTTTCGACTCTTACTCTCCATGTGCAATTCCAATTCTAGGGTCCTATAACCAATTATATTAGAAGATTAAATTCTTTTTTACAACATAAAAGGTTATACACATTTAAACCCAAAATATTCATATTAATCTCTTACATTTATTCATAAAATTAGAGAATATCCCACATTTATATGAGATATTTTTTTTTAGATAAAAGGCACGGGGGCCTATATATATTATATATTATAAAATAGAGTTACATTTGTATCAGCAAAAAAGGCCAAATTGCCATATGAGTTCTGAAAAACATCATAGCATCATATACTATTTTCTACCAGCTGCCAATAACCAAACTACCTATTTGTATTGCATTTCATTCTCCTAATCATAACTCATAATTGTCTTTGCATATATCTACTAACATCTCCATGATTCTCCTATATCCAGATTTCTACACTAACTGAAGAAAAACAGTACTTATATGGGAGATTTTATTAGAAAGATAATATGGTTTTTATGTGGTCTTATAAGTTGTAGAGTTTTAGAGTTAGTTTGTAATTCATAGTTTGTAGGGAGTTTCAAAGTTAGTTTGGATTTTATAGTTTATAGAGTGTTCAAATTCCATTTATAATGTATTTTGAAGGGATGTCAAAATTATTTTGTAATTTGTAGTTTTTTAAGTTTATAATTTATAAGCAATTTAAACTGAGTTTGTAGTTTGTAGTTTTCAATGAGTTTTAAAGTTAGTTTATAGTTTATAATTTGTAGGGAGCTTCAAAATGTAATTTTTATTTTTTTATTTTGAAAGGTGATTCAAACTTATTTTGTAGTTTATAGGGAGACTAAATCTCAAATTTCAACTTGTAAGGAGTTTGTAATATACTTATAGTGTGAAGGTCCAATGAAGGACTATCTAGTTGTGCAACCTACTCTAAATACAAGCACATAAAACAATAACACAACAATATCAACACATTTTTACCTTGGGAAACCCCTCAAAGAGGAAAAAAAATAACCTTTGAATGATTCTATGCATTATTATTAAATCTCAAACCAATTACAATCTATTGCAATTAAATACAAGTTAGGTCATCACCTAGTAACAACACCATTGTACCCTATCCTAAACCCTCATAATCCTACAAGAACTTAGATATCACCTTGATCTTCCATAACCTTAAAATGATCATGGGAAACCCAAATATATGTCTCCAAACTCCTTAATGGTTTATGTCAACTTCAAGGTGTTATAAAGCCAAAAAATCCTTGAGATGTGTAATCAGCCAATTTAACATTAATTCATAAAATCAAACCCAAAAAGTGGTAATTAAAATGTTGTGATGTCCAATGCCATCTCCTATGGGCCTAATAAGTCTCCTTATGTTCTCCTTGATTATATTGAGCTCCAATTTATTTGATGCCAAAAGTTATTTTATGACTATGATAGCCTTCCAGTCTAATTCCCAAATAAGTTGTTTCCTTGGTATTATTCTCCTCAAATGTGGTTATTTCCATCTAAAACTCTTCTTAAGCATTATACTAAAATTGTAAAACATAAATACAATATGTAAAATTTGGCAACTTCCAATTACCAAAGTCTTCTATACTACTTCCTTCTAAGTTCCCCTCATGATATTAGTACAAATTTATAGTATTGAATATGAGGGATATACATAATCCTTCTAGAATATATATCTCATATGTGTTTCCAAACCAAACCTCCTTATAATCTTTGTAGGGAATGAAATTCTTCATTTTCAATTTATTGTATGTCTCGACTAGTAATATCTCCTTTCAGAGGCATACCGCTACTTCATCTCCCACCACAAAATCTTTGTATCTTCTAGTTTTATCTGTATCTTTCTTATACTTATTTTTCATCTTCTCTAAATGGTTCCTTCCCTCCACATGTAATTTCTTAATATGTTTAATGAACTCTTCTACCTTTGCATTTATCTTATCTTCCTTGTCAATGCCTCTCAATTCTAATACATTCCTTAGGTTGTAATCATTTACAATATTAAATGACATATTTTTAGTACTCCTATTTATTGAATTGTTGTATATGAATTTTTATTGTGATAAAACCATGTACCAATTCTCTATATTTTCTCCAACCAAGCATCTCAATATAAGTTATCCAAGCTTCTAGTTACTACTTTTGTTTGTCTTGATTGATCTATGAATGGTATGTTGAGCTAAATTTCATTATTTTTTCATCTTCTTCCATAAATTCCTCCAAAATGATATCACAATGTTAGTGTCTCTATCTAAGAATATGCTCTTTGACAAACCATGTAATCTTACAACCATTAAAAAATGCATCTACTATATATGCTACATTACTTTTCTTATAGGAAATGGAGTGTATCATCTTGTGATTTACCTATCTATTATTACCATGAATCAATAATTTCCCCTTTGCATCCTTGGTAGTCCTAATACAAATTCCACACTTATGTCCTCTCATAGTTTCTATAGTAGTGGTAATAATTGTTATAACCCAACATTCAAATTGCTTCCTTTGGCAATCTGCCAAGTCCTACAGCTTTGAATTTTTTCTCTCATCCTTGTATATTTGTGGCCAAAATAGTTCTTAGTAATCAAGGCAAGAGTATTGCATATCCCAAAATATCTAGCCAACCCTCTACAATGCTTCTCCTTGACCAAATTTTCCCTCATAGAGCTCCTATGTATATAAAACTATTTCCCTTTGAATAACATATCATTACAAATCAAGTAATGTAACCACTTACCTCTATCCATTATTACTATATTTTTACATACCTATAATGCCTCCAAAAAAAAATGATTTCTCATACAAATGTTTCAACTCCTCAAAACCAACTAATTATACCCTCATTTCTATTAGAAAATTTTATATTCTACTTAATGCATCAACAACCTTGTTTGATGTACCGCTTCTTTCTTTTAGTTCAAAATCATAACTCTACATGAATACTATTGACAATATGTATTATATTTAAATTTCCTTGACTATTTAGGTACTACAGTGCCTAGTGATCAATGTACAACACAAATTATTTGGGAAACAAAGTCTTCATGCTCCTTTAGTACCTATATTATGGCATATAACTCTTGGTCATATAATGAATAGTGCTTCTTTGCATCATTCATTTTTTTACTAAAATAGGCTATTGGTCATCCTTCTCAGCTCAATACTACCCCAATTGTGTTCCCACTTACATTAGAGTCTACCTCAAATATTATTAAAATTAGGTACGACCAATATTGGTTGTTCTATTGCTTTCTTCTTTAAAAAATCAAATCTCTTATCAAACCTATGGTGTATTTGGATACTATCTTGTTTCCCCTCATTGTATTGGTTAGTGGTGCACATATATGACTAAATTTTCTTATGAACCTTCTATAAAATTGGCCAATCCATGAAAAATCATACCTCTTGCACATTCATTGGTGTACACCATTTGATAATGACTTTTAATTTCTTTGGATCCATATTCAAACCATCAATTGAGATCACAAAGCCCAAATACACTAGTTCCTCTTTCATGAAGCTATTTTTTTTTCAAATTGAACAACATTTTTTCTTCACTCAATCTTTATAGTGCCAATCTAATATTCTCTAGGTGTTATACCTTGGTCTTTCTAAAAAATTAAAATTTCATTCATATTAACTTTCACAAACTTAGCCAAAATTTTCATTAATACCTCATTCATCAACTGCATAAAGGTGCTTGTCACATTGGTTAGTCCAAAGGGCATAAAAGACACTAATATAGCCCCTCATCAATCTTGAAAGAAGCCTTCCATTTATCCCCTTTTCTTATCTTGATCTAGTAGTAGCCACTCTTTAAATCAATCTTGGTGAAGTAATTTGGTCCACTTAGACAATCAGTGATATTATCCATCATTGGAAAAAAGAACCTATACCTCACAATGACCTTATTGATAACTCTAGAGTTTAAGTACTTCCTCCACACATCATCCTTCTTGGGAGCTAGTGTTACAATTAATACACATAGATTCAAACTCTTGTATATCAAAACTTTCCTTAGCAACTATTGTACCTATCTATTTAGCTCCTCATTCTCTATTGGTGTAATTCTATACAACACTTTGTTTGGAAAACAAGCTCCTAGATTAGATTTGTACGTGCTTGATACTCCTTACTAGTGACAACCCCTCTAACATATTATCAGATATGATATCTTTGTATTCTTCGAGTAATTCTAAAATTTCTTGTGGTGCTTCCTTGTTACTTGTGGTGGCACCTCCTTCATTTGTGGCATTGCATGCCTTGGGAATCCGTGCAAAAAAAATTCATACCTTATTCTATCTAAAAAAATCCTTTTATCTACCAAGCATATCTTGACACTACTAAGAACTTGGCTTTCTTTGTCCTTTAGTGGCATTAATCTCTATCTCTAACCATTTCTAGTTACATTATATATATTTTTCCTCACATCATGTATATCTTGTTAATAAAATTGTCATGGCCTCCCTAATAGGTATAATTACTCAACTTTAAAAATTAATTAAAAAAAATGCAACAAAAAATTATGAAAAAATAGCCATACACTAGATATTGATGTTATAAATCTATTTTTTAAAAATTATAATTGTATCCTTTCTATTAAAAAATGTATGCGCTACAACATAAATGTCACCTTTTAAAAATGGTGTTTACTATAAAAAATAAGTTATTAAAAGTTATGTAAAAAATTCATAGTTTATTTCTAATTTTTTAAAAATAGATTTTTAGAATCTACATATAAATCCTCATAGATCACTAGTTCACATCATCTCCAAATTATTAATGGTTTAGTTGATATAGGTTTCATAAAGTAGAAATCCGATGAAAAATGTTGATTTCAATGTCCTACTTTGGTCAAAAAGTGGGGCACGGTATTGTGGGTTGACCTCATTAATAACAATAGTAAATCTAATATGAAAATTAGAAACTAATTAATCATCCTACATTTCAAATAATTTGAAATTTATATAAGAAATGGCAGTGTCATAACCATGTGCATATAGCTCGTTTAAATCAATATTAATGTCATGGTGTTCATCGTTAAACAATATTGTTGTATCATGTTGGGCACTAGTAGAAGGAAATTGATTATGAGGTTGTCCACAAGCATGCATATATAACATACTAAAGTAGCAACCTCCTATATAAAGGGGTTAGAGAAACATACAAAAGGCATGACCTTTTGATTCTTACATAGATGGTCAATTGTGCACTTAGATGAGGTAACATTATAGTAATCAAGATGATTCATGATTACAAAATATAACTAGTGTTAAAATATGATTGCACTAGATATCCATAAAGATATATTTTTTCATAACAAAATTATGCTTCAGAGAGAAAGGGAAAAATACTTGTGTGTACCTTGATGAGCTACTAAGAAAACTAGAATAAGACTTGTAGCATTACCAACAAGCATAGGTCAATGGAACAAACCTTAATAATGTGACAACAAAGTCACTACCTTATATAATGAGGAAATCCTTTTAGCAAATAGAACTAATAAGACTAAAATATTTCTCAATCCTCTCCCTAGTAAAATCTTTAGTTTTGTTTAAACTCAAAAATATATTGAGTTGATAGGTTGTCAACTTATGCAAATGAAATTTCTCCCAGGGAATGGTGACATTCTATGGTGTTTGCAAACTAAGTAGATTCACCCAAATAAAATGCTTCGTTGTAAAAATTGTCATGAGTTGTTGAGGTTTTCAAAAAATGAATTAGGTTCACATTTCACTGGCAATGGCTAAAACATTTTATCTCCAATAATAGCATCATTTTATTGGGTTCCAAAATTATTACTCAACAATCTTAGAACTCTCTCTTAAACCTTCACTACATGATATTTATCATTGAGAAGGCAAAACAAGGGTTCATCAACAGACTATGGAGGGTTTAAGACCAATTGATGAGAGTGGATAGTCTATCTAGCACCTTTAGCTGAGTAAGACCTAGAGGGTGTTCCTAGAGGTATCCTTGAACAATGTTTTTGTTACAACTAAAAATAAATATGTGAAAATAGATTGTAGTAGCATCCATATGAATGTTTTGATCCTAATTTTTATCACTAGGCCAAAATTGACCTACTGTTATTACCTATATTAAGTTGGTGCACATATGCAAATCATGATTCACTCAAAATGACCATTGTGAAGGCTTCAAACATTTCCTTGGTTATATATTGAATCATGAGGTGCATGAAAATCTACTTCTATTCCTAAACTAATAGTTAAATATTTATTCAATTAAGGCTCGTATGATTAGTCAAATATTTCTAAGACCATTGATTATCAGTGGGTACAAAGTCACAATTTATCAAGATGAACAACAAATTGAAAAATATATAATTATATGTTGTCCATTTACATACACTAGAGATATAACATGAAACATAGAACATACTTAATAATCTATCCATACACTTGAAAAATCTATGTGAAATGAAAAATATAACATTATTAAGCTTGTAATGAATTAAAATGCTATCATATTTATCAAATATACATTATACACTCATACCAACAAATATAACAAGAGAAACTCTAACTAACTCAAGAGTTCTCTAAAATTCTATAAATACACATGGAGACATTCATGCATTGATGTCATATACAAAATTACAGATCTTGTAACAACCATAAAATTACTATTCAAAATAGATTGAACTAATAACTATTAGATCTCTAAAAAGCTCTAATACATACAATATCTAAAAAAGTCAATGATCAATCCTTTTAAAGAACAAAATACCTACATACATAATACCCAACAAATCATATGCTTACACATTTGCAAGAACAAAAGAAGTTGAACAAATGTAGCAAACATTGGTTGATTTTGAAATATATGGCCTCAAATGAATTCTATCTAAAATGAAAGGAACAAATTGCATAAGGATGGTTGGGAAGATGGAGTGTACAAAGGTGACATGGTGTGTTTAAACATCCTTTGACACCCTTTTCTTACATTTAAAGCTCACATTACCGACATCTTTTCTTATATCTTTTAAATGTCAAAGATACTGACCTTTCATGAATCTTGTCACACTTTTGGCATGTTAGTGAACCAAATGCACTCACGACTTTAAAACTCTGCTTAACTTGGTCCTCCTGCTGCAGGCCTACTAGTTCTTTCCCTGGACACGATGTCAGATATGGGTGTTCAAGTTTGCAACAAACGTAGAGAGGAAGTAAAGGGTTTCATCAAACCCTTCCAACCAGCCTGACTGGGATGCACAACGTCCCAGAAGAAAGCAGACCCACGATGCTCACACACACTGTACATAGCTTTGCCTGCATTGTCTCTCATTCCACATTGACCCACGCAACATGGCTTTAGTGCATTCCTCACCTTCCCTGCAAAGAAACATCGCCATTCTCAACTACTCTGTAACTTAGTTTAGATAAACAAATACATTTTTAAGGCCACAAGTATTTTACCAGATTGGTTTGGATGCTGAAGAATGGAAAGTGCAGCGGAATAATGATCAAGAAGAACAAAGCTTCCATCTGCTCTGCTCTTTCTCATGCCCTTCACTACTTCCTGCAACAGGCTGTTGTGATAAACAGCCAATGTATTTGCTGTATCATTGCAACTCCTGTAGTTACTTTTGGATGCATAAAGTGGCAAGCATCCCACTGGCCCCATATTTGTAATGGCAAACTGCCTCAACCCCATTCCATATAACATCTCCAAATCCACCCTCAACTGTTTGATCACCGTCTCCACAAAACCAGGCAGGCCCTGCAATTGGGGAAAATAGTATTAAGTAGGGCACAGAATTTAAGATAACCCAAATCCAAATAATAAAGAGAATGGATTCTTGATTTGTTGGTGAAGCTGAATATTTTGAAATTAGTCCACCAAGATTTGGTCTTGTGAGTGGAAGGTTCCAATAGAAGGTTTTGAAATCATAGAAAAGAGGCAGAGATCATGAAAAAATAGAAACCCTTCAGCAACAGTGACTTCGACAGAATAGGTACTTTAGAATTCTGGACTCTCAGTGAAGACCTCTCAACCAAAGACATTTCAGCCTGCAGAAAAATAATAATACTAAAACAAACACAGAAATCTTTGAAATGGTAGAGATAATTAATTACATCTTCTCCTTTTCGTCGCACGTAGAAACCATAATCGTTGCCCGAAATGGAGAAGAGGACGAGAGAGGAAGTTAATGTGGTAGCGGAATACACTTCATTCTTCACCAATTCCTGCAGCTGTTCGATTTGAGCAGTGGCGTTGGGCAGTCCGGGCACTGTATCGAAAATGCCGGTTCCTCCAGACGCGAAATTCATGCCAAAACGCACCAGATTAGGGTTCCCCTGCCTCTGGTTGTATGGCACTGGCGTGCTCATGTTGAAAAAGGACGCTGCCCAGAAAAGGAAAGGAATTTTTTTTCTAAGCAATGTTACAATTTTGAAAGTGGTCATTAGCAGCTGAAAAAAATAGACATACCGACGAAGTCAGTGAGGACTCTTCCGTCTGAACTGCGTCCGGAGGGTTGTCCAGGATAAGTGATGCCGTACGGGGGCTGCCATGCAATGCCCGATCGATCGTGATTTCCCGTGTCTGCGTAAGAATCCCCAAACACAAACATGCCCCGAATTGCTCTTCTACTCTCCACATTCCCTGCAACTGCAAATACAAGGCCAAATTGTTTATTTTCCTAATGCAAACAGGTAAAAACAGGGCGTAGAAACAGTGGTGTAAAGTTCATTACGCTGAAGAAAGACGAGCCCGCTGAAGAAGATGATCCTCAACGAAATCGCCATTGTTCTAGTGTGCTACAAGATTGACATTTTGGTTATAAGGCCAATAATGATTGCAATTATTATTCACCGAGAAAAATTATCCAATTAGGATTTAATAAGAATAACTATTAACTAAAGAGTAAAATTGAAAAAACAAATTTTTAAAAAGTAATGACACAAATCTATAAAAAGCATGCACAAAATTCATTTATCTACTCTTTGGATTTTTCCCTAAATCTCTATCAATTCCAAATCATGGTGGATTATTACAAAAGAAAGCAAGATAATACTAACATATCTAAAATCAAATAGATTCCACCTCCTCCCTCCTTGGTCAAACTAAATTTTGATGGTGTATTCAAAAGAAACTTTGGATGCTCAACGTCTAGGTGTTTTTTAAGAGACTCTAATGGGGTTCTAAAAGATCTAGCTATGAAAATCCTCATTGGTACAAATAATGATGTTGAATCCTAGTTATTGATGTAGGTTTTTATTTTCTTAGTGGGTTAATTTATTTTCTCTTGGTCATAGGTTTTTCTTACACTTTATTAATATTTCTTAAGACAATAAAGTGGGTTTATTATTTAATAACTAGGAGATAAGGTGATGAGTTGTACCCATTCTTAAAGGGTGGAGAATTTACAATTTTCATCACTTTATTTAATATTGGTGGTTATTGATGGTCAATTCTTATTGGTTAGTTTTCCACCTCCATCATCTCCTTAGTTCTATATAAATTCACTACCTAATTTGTATTTTTCATATCTTTGCATACTCTTTCATATTTATTCTTGCATACTTTCACATACATGTACATTGATGCATGTAGTCATTATTATGCAGTTTTTCTTTGACCTCCTAATAAAATCTTGTCATTTTAACATTTGCACATCTCTTTGAAATTCAAGTTTGTAATTATGTTATTTCATTTAGAGTTTTATAGCTCATCTCTCTCATAGAAAGATGTTAGTCATTCATCTGTTTTAGATTTCTAACATGGTATCAGAGCTTTTGTTTTGAGAATTCTAAGTTCTTAGATTCCTAATTGAGAATTTGAGTTTTTCATGTAAGATTTTGTAAATTCTCGTATGCTCTTCTCTTGTATTTTGACGATCTAAAGAATCAAAAAGGGTTTATAAATATCTTACAACATCTTCTGCATATGTGTTTATGAGATTTGGGTGATTGTAGCATTTCTAGTTATACTGACAATATTTTTTACTATTCCAATATGTCCAAGAGGCTCGAAAAGTCAAGACTGAATTTTGTTTCATCCAATTTGTAGATCATTTGACATAATTTTAAGTTGGGGTTTGAAACTTAGATTTGACAAACAACTTTTTTACTGGAGCATTGTTTACTCAAATGAACCTTTGCATTGTGCTCAAATGGTGTAAAACCCCCTATTTTTATATAAAGATTTTCTATTTTAGACTAGTTTTTGATTTTTAGAATTTTTTTATTTTGCTAGGAGGGTCGTCACTATAAGCTAAATTCAACCATTTTAAAAATCATAACTTTTCATCAATGTGTTCATTTTTGGAAAATGAGATACCATCAGAAAGCTAAAGACAATCACCTTCCATCTTTAGAGGTATTGAAAATATTTTTTTCATTTTCTGCTAGATATTGTAGGTTGAAGGTATTTGTTGCAAATTTCTTCAACAAGCCATAACTTTCACCCAAGAGCTCCATTTTTAGAAACAAATAAGCGTTGGGAAGGTACTAAAGAGCACTACATATATATAGGGGTAATTTTTCAATATTTTTTCTCAAGTTAATTTTGTATCATAATTTATAATATTGGTCATTGTGGGACTATTGAGCATTGTATCTTGAATTTTTTTTTGTAAAAAACTAAACTATAAAGTGTCAACCTTGTAATATTTTGGGGGTGATTTTTTATATTATTGAAAAAGATGGGAGTGTATTGGGGTTGTTTTGATGTGTTTTGCACTCAAATATTGGGGGGATTATACATGCATTTTGTAATCATGAACTAAGATAAAGTTCTATTATGGGGGGTTAATCATGTCTCTTAAAAATTATTTCTATCCTTTTGTTGTCAAGCTAACTTCAAATAATTATTTGTCTTGGAAACAAATGATAAATAATCATTACCTTGAGCAAGATCTACTACCCTATCTCCTTGGAATCATTCCTAAGCCTAGTGACTATGATTAGAAGAGTGCATGGTTTAACAATAATGACATGATCTATGGAATAATATGACCTACTATTTCTAAGGATACTCTACATCACATAGGGCACACTAAGTGCCCTTTCACTTCTTTGACCATCATCTAGCAGAACTTGTATGGAGACATTCAATCTTCATCTGAAAGTGATATTTCCTTAGATAACCAAGCTATTATGGATGATACTGGGACTTATGTTGTCACATATTTCATGGGCATGCCCTTTATAGATGATCGGTTCATTGATAGTTCCCATCAAAAATACTTGTTGTAGCTTTAGATTCTAGAGATTCTTGTTTTAAAGCTTCTAATGATTCATTGCAAAAGGGTCATTTATGTCTTTTTGGATTTAGTTCATTGGGACCAATTTCTACTAGACATCTCTTTTTTGTTTGTATAGTCCCTCATTTCAGGTCTAGATGACACTATTAAGGATATGTTTCTTCTCTTTTAGGATAAATCTTTGGTCCTTGCATTTGTTGCTACTTTAAAATCTTGTGTTGCTTCTTTGAAAGCTTCTAGTGATGCCTTGTAATAGGACATCCATAGTCTTTCATATTCAACTTTGTGGGATGATCTCTTGACAATGATTTCAAACTTTTATGGATATGCATATTGCAAGTTTGGGAGACACTATTGATTGCATTCATCTTCACTTTGATGGAGTTGATTCTTCTTCAGTTGTTGTGAGGGAACACCCTGACCCTCTAGTTCATTCTCTGCGTGATTATTCACCATAGTTTGACATGAATGTGGATGCTTTGGATCAAATTTTGGAGGAGACATCTTCAAAGGAGATACTTGAATCTTTGGGTTGTGTTCTACATCCATCTCTAGGATATTGTGAGTTTTCATTTTTACTAGTGTGGTCTAGAACATTTGATTTGATTGTGAAAGCCTTCAACATCAATATATAGACAATTGAGTTGAGTTCAAAAACTTCATACATATTGAGTTTTCATCCTATATATTCCTTTCATGTGTGGGGAGATAGCTTGCATACACCTTTGGTTTTGTTTCTTCCTAAGGGGAGGAACTTTGTTCGAAGATCATGGACCATATCACTCTCATAATCATCCCTCAAGATTTGTCCATTTTTTTCTAGATCATCTTCAAAAGCCTCCAACTAAACCATGTTCTCTCTTACCACTTTCAACACCTCATCTAACTTTCTATCAATGCTGGCAACTCCATTGACTCTTCACAATATCATATTTCCTAGATTTACTACAAACTACCTTTGGTCAGTGGTCTTCCCATAATCACCCCTTGAAACTACCTCTTAGTGATATGTTGACAAGTTTGTTGTATGTTCCCTTAATTTGACGCTATGTTCACAAATAAACCTATAGATCAATTGCCTACCCTCCTTAATATTTGAACCTTATGCTCTAATACCACCTAATGTAGTGATAGTAGGAGGTTCCAAAGAAGTATTTCCCAATCATGCAACCAATAACAATAAACACACATAAAAAATAAAGTCACAATACTTGTGATGCAATTGATATATCTTGGGAAAACCCTCAAATAGGAAAGAACTTACCCTCAAAGTATTCCTCATATTATTGAATACTCAAAATAGGTTACAATAGATCAAAATGGAACATATGTTAGGACTTAGCTAATATCCTTAACCTTAAACCCCATCTTGAACCATTCTTCTTAATCAAACCTCCAACCTTCATAAATTACTTCCTATCTCCCTTTAATAATTTTTAATGATTATAGAACCCAATATATATCATTCTTTAACCTTTGTAATGACCTACATTGGTTGCAAGGTGGTGCAAAGTTTGATTCTCCCTTAATGTGTAATTAAATAGTGAGGGTTAATTTCTTAAACCAAACAAGAATAAAGTGAAATGAATTTTATGGTGCATAATGTTTGCTCCCATGGGGCTAGTAAGTCTTCAAATATTTTATTTTCTTTCCACAAATTTTAAATTTGTTAGGTCCAAAGGTAACTCTACAATTGTGATAATCTATCGTTCTAATAAAAGTTTACAAACCTATATACATCATTACATGAATTAAATTTTCCTCAAATATGGACAAGATGTCCAAATACTCATCTTTACTGTACTACTAAAATTATAAGACTTGATTGTGAAACACAGTAAAATGTGGTGACATCTACAACTAACTAGTAGATCAAAACTACAAATAAATAAACAACATGCATGTTGGTGATGCAATATTACCCTTCTTCCCCCAAGGATATTCGTAAATCACCTTGTACCAAATAGAATCCTTTTTCCACATGATTTTGTCTTACACACTTTAAATCTTGTTATATTTTTTTTTAATGAGATTTTGTGTGTCCATGTACTTTTCATATTTGTCTGATGCCTCATCTATGCAATCTACATGTAGGGGAGAGGTGCCCATACTAGGGCGAGATCCTATAGTGGGGACAGAAGTAGTCCCACATGGGCCCTATAGTAGTCTGCCTTAATATGCAAATGTAAATCACTTTTAACCCACAAAGTCAACAAAGGTACTTGATTCACTATACTGTAAAAATTGTATTATAATCAGTTTATATTTGTCCCATACACAAATAGATATTCACAGTCTTACATGTTAGAGAATATTTAAAGCACATCTGACACCACAAACATACATCTTGCCATATTCATTCTTAATGGCATGTAGCTTTACAACTTGCAGCCATAATTAAAAAATAGTATAACCCACTCTCCCCTTTAATATCACCACTTGCATTAGCTCACAGGCAATATTTTAATCCAAGTGGCAAGAGGAGAAAAACTACGAGCTAAGAATGTCCCATCAGCCAAATCCAATCCAACCCACCACTTATCCCACTGTGCCATCAATACAACACTGAAATGAAAAGAAATAATTCATAACTAGCCCATCTGTCAAATCCATTCACATGAAAACTGGTTCAAACTCCTCATTTTCCACTTGCAACCACCAAAACAAAGGCAGTAAGGTTGTGACCACAGTCGCCTGAGCATCAAACAAAAACTACATGCCATAAATACATACAAACTATGCAATTGAAGGCACACAAACAAATTTTCAAATTTGAAAAAGGAGGATCAAAATTAAAGACTCCATACCAAACAACATTGAACATATAAAGAGATTTTCAAATTCAAAATTGCATTTCCATTAACCACGTCTCACTTTCATATTCACTGTAACGTTTTCTTGGAGGCAGACAAACAAAGAGGAGAAGAAGATGCAGCACCAACAACACACTATCAACATTCAGGTACTTTACACAAACACACTATTTATGCCTATGAATGCCAATCAAAAACTTCTTGTTTGTGCCTATGAATGCCAATTTGTTCAATGTTATGCAAGTGATTTTCACCATACAGTACATACCAAGTTGCTTATTCATATTAACTAGTCATGTCCCTAGGACAATATGTTTAAAACCATGGTGACGTTTCTCAAAAATAGTTGTTACTCAACACCTGGGGTTTCAACTTGCATTGTTTCTAAATTTTGAAGTTCTTTTCATTTTATGGGTTCTTACGTTCTTACTGTATCCCAATATAGATACCTGTTATATTCACTGTAAAAGTTATGTGACCCAGAACCCTGTAACTCAATATCTAGGGTTTCAACTTACAGAGTTTATGTACGTTAAGTCATTTAAGTTTGTTTCTTGGACTTTTCAAAATGGCTGCCAATATAGATTAGTTCTATGCACCCTAACTATTTTTCGAGCATATGAAAGTGACAATTATTTCAGGTGTTTCAATTTTATCTATTTATGATTGTCAATTAATTTCAGTTCAATTCCTGGTATTTTTGTTATGTTCATTGTGCCTGGGTATATAAATCAGTTATTTGCACTATAAATTTTTCTCACCCACTACATGTTGACTCACTATCTGGGGTTTCAACTTAACATTGTTTATGGATTTCAATGCTTTCTAGTTCCTTACATTGTGATTGTTGCACAAGGCCAGGTCACTTTGTTTGCATGACATTATCGAACTGTTGCAACTGATTCTTTGTAACTCACTATCTGGGGTTTCAACCAATATTGTTTATGATTTTGTATGAATGTTCAATTTGAATGTTTTCACATATAAGAAACTTGTAACTCAGTATCACGTTGTTTCATGTGTGATGCGTCTTGATGAATGACAATGAATTTCAATTATCTACATTTTTAGTTCCAATCGGCTTTATGGCATTACACAAACTACTTTCATTTCAATCAAATAAGTTTTAAACATGTCCAATTCAAACAAAATAGTATGATCAAATAAAATTTCAACAGTTACCTAATTTACCATTATAAACTATCAGCTAACACAATAAAGGAATTAAAAAAAATAAACATGCATTTCTCTATCTTTAAGGGTGTTTAATGGTGTTTCTTATCATTGTTTCAAACATGCCTGAATAATGTGTGTAGGTTCAATATAAACTTGACATGAGGTCAAAGCCAATGATGAAGAGAGCCACAACAAGGTGGCATGCAAGTCAAAGAGGGGTTTCATTCCCCCCTGAAGAAGAAAAAAATGTAGAAGCGGGGATAGTTGTCGTAGTTACTGCTCCATCAGGCAGGCAAACAACATCACGACATTGGGAATTGACAATGAATGAAACAATTAATCATCAAACAAACAACATGGTGGACAACTACTGTGAGGAACATAACTACAGCCTGAGTCTTCTCTTAGCCCCTACCCCATTGTTTTGGTTAGCAAATGGATCTATGAATATGGGTAATGATAGTCTAAGTCTTCCATCACCCCTTATCCAACCCTCTTGGTTGGTTGAGGGAGCTACTGATGAGGGTTATGATAGTTTAAGCCTTCCCTCGGCCCCTACCCACCCATCTTGGTTGGCGGATGGAGAAAAAAATTTGGGTATTGTCTTGCAATGCAAAGAAGAGCAAGGAACTTATTCATTGCCTTCTCCACCTAACGCTTTTTCCATACCACAGTTGCTAGATTACTATGCAGATTTGAGCAAGGAAATAGAGTAGAAGGAGGAAGACAGAGCTAGAAAGCAACAAGATAGGAAGGAGAGAGAGAAAAAGGAGCAAGAGATAGTTCAAAGGATACAAGATAGGAAGGAAAGAGAGAAAAAGAGGGACCAAGACCGAGTTCAAAAGAAACAAGATAAGAAGGAAAGGAAAGACAAGATGGAGCAACAGAGGGTTCAAAAGAAGTGAGATAGGAAGGAAAGAGAAATCAACTGGGCCCATAGGTCATTGCAGTGAGAAAGACATATAAGCAGTCCTACAAACCCATTTGCACAGAACCATGCCTTGTTTCAGGATATATTGAACATATACATCCCTCTATTTCGGGAGTTGAATGTCAATTCGACTGTCAGCCCAAATGTAGCCTGCACTCCACTCTCCATTGCAAATTCAAATCATGTGAGGACAAATGTAAATAAAAATCATGTAATGAAAACTCATAATTCCCAAGCAGGAGACAAGAACACATCTCTAGATGTTTTTCTTGGCATGCTTGATTGATGTTGGGAGGGACCATCACTATAACCATATGACTGATTGGCTAGTTTTTTGTTGTGTATTCTGGTCTGCAATATATAGTTTAATCGTTGGTTGTTTAGTTGTGTTGTTGGGGACTGTCATACCCTGATATCAAGAAAAAAAAATTCCCACCACGTCACCCTACCACTTGTGCATCATGCCCAATATTTTATTTTGAAAAAATCGAGCACCCTACCACCTGTCAAGCACCATTTACACCGACATGTCCAAAATGGGCCCATTTTTTCCTCCACCCAAAAGTGGAGCCCATCTTCCTCCTTAATCAACGAACACATCTACATACAATGGATCGTACGACCGTGTGTCCACGACAGCCTTACCACCCTAAACGAACAGTTTAGAGCATTAATTGCTCACCACCTCCTTCGTTACCTCCACTAACCAACTTTCCTTATGTGTCCCTTCGCATTTACTCGGTCTGTTGGGCAAGTAAATCGGAGATCAAGGTTCATTCAATGCTCCAAATTCTCGCATATCCCGCTCACTCTCATTCCTTTTGTTTGCAAACATTCTCGACTATTCATTTGGTTTCTCACCGAAAATTCTTCGGCCATGCATTAGTGAGGCTTCTTTTCACCAAAGCTTTTTTAGTGCTAAACCATGTTGCATATACTGATAATTTGTAAAGTATAATGATACATAGTTTAATACTTAAATGCTCTTCTGAAAAAGAAGTCTCATCAATGCTATAACCTCCAATGTCATTAAAATTTTTTGTCCTATAATATGTAAATGTTGTTGCTAGCATTATGCACATTCCTATATTTAAGATTTGATATCAAATGGATATGTTTATTGGTTTATTAAATGGATATGTTTATGGGCCTAATTAGCAATATTATGTCCATGTTGGAAGTGTAGTGCAATTGCTTGTTAATGGAAGTTTGCTTAATTATACTCAAACTTTGTTTATGGTGATTTCTTGATTGGGTTGATATGTACAACACAATTCACATAACTATTGCATGCATAGAACATTATGCATTAACATCCTCTAACAATGTCACTTGAATCTTCATATAGTCATGTACACAGCACTGGCAACATTATTTACATGATATAGAATGTATAAAGTGCAACAACCTCTACTGTATAATATAATGGAATTGGTGATGGGACATTCTTAGCTCTTTGTTGCTCTCCTACCATTCAATGTATGAAAATATTGGTAGTGATGTAATGCAAGTGGTGATATATTAGGGGTGTTGGTGATTTTTCTAGCAGAACCTAACAATCCTCTAAGAAGTAGCCAACTCCTATGATGAAGAATTGTCAGGTTAGTGGCCAACACAACAAGCATAGGATTTTAAAATCCGTACTCCTTCACTTCAGGATCTGTGAAACCTAGGAGGGTAATCCCAATCTCATTTTCATGAAAGATGGTCAATTAGTAATGCATTTACACATATTAATTCCTCTTATAGAAAATAAAATCAATTTCACTGAAGATTTGGCAGATTTTCAAATGAAGGATTTAGCTATCTGCTAGGAATTGGCATTAATTCCACTTCTACTACCCTTGGAGATATTTTCTATTTAAATATTATCTTCTCAAAAGTCTAGAGCCAAAAACACTATTCCTTCATCTTATGCAAGATTATCTAACATAATGACCAATGTCTAATCAATTGGAGCAACAAAGTCAAGCACACAAGAGGATCGGTAATGTACAAATTACTCATTTAAGGGTGAAACAGACTATTTTTATATTGCTTTGCATTATGAAAACTTACTGTGCAAGAAACATTCACTTCTTAGCAATCCTAAGCCATTCCATATAAAGTTTATAACCCTATTCAAGCGTTTTAATTAATTCTTTGAATTAAAGCTGAAAACGAAATAATACATTCAAATGAAATATTTGAAGACAAATGATAATACCATTAGTATTTCTCATTCATAACTCTATAATGAATATACACAGGAGAGTATAGATTTCTTGACTGATATTTGTTTTGATATTAGTAATTTCTATGAAACTCATTTAAGATCGTTACATACATGACTTCCTATCCAAGACAAACTATTGGTCTACTTCAGAATTCTATTCTAAGTGCCCTTTTTGAACTTAGCTTTTACCTAGAACTCTATCAAGACTCCAAAATCTGACCTCTATAATAAGCCCTGAAATCCCTTTTATAGAATAAGGGAGAAACAAGCATCAAGATTAATTACATTTACATTTCATTTCATTTGTACCAGAATTTGAGATATTTCTAGTTTGTTATATGCAATCATTTAAAAAAATGGAAGAGTAAAAGACCGCTTTCCATATTCCTTGAATGAAGACATGCCAGCTCCTCAAAAGGTAGAGTTTGTTGTAACTGTGTTGAATCCTCGTCCTTGTTGACCAAAGAAGATTCTCCAATAGCATCTCTAGCACAAAATTGTATATTGTCTAGATACAATATATGCACTGCTAGTTTGGCACTTCTCCTACATACCAGCCCGAAAACATTCCACCTCAGCATATGAAACAAGAAATCACATAAGTGTTGAATAGGACAATCCTAATAGAAAGGGAATGGTTTCATCAAAAAAAAAAAAGGGCGCAATCATCACTCTGAGTCATCAATCCTTGAGGATATTCACCCACATTTTTCTCATGGTGGGACTAGAGAAATTGTCACCACCTCTTCGTTAGGATTCCTTGATAGTACCAAGGAGAGGGGATAATAATCACCCTCTGATTCAGTGTCACCCTCACTATCTAAAGGGTCTTTAGAAACCTCACATGGAGAATTTCCTTCCTTCGGATAGGCCTTACAATGCTCGCTCTCCATCCATGCCCTCTTCTTATATTTCACCATCCTCTTCTCTCCATGTTTGACTAATTCTTTTGAAACTATCTGCTCTCTTGGATGGTAATTTTCCTTGGTATTGTACTCCTTGAATTTCCCAAATCCTATTCTTCCTTTTGGCATATCAGGAGGTCCATATATTCCATCTTTATTCTCAGGACTTCCCTTAGGTTCAAACAAACACAACCCCTCAGACTTTCAAATCATTATGACAGACCTACTTGCCTAGAATGCCTACACACTTCTCAGGAAAATTCAATCCCCACACACTTCTTTATCAGCCATCGACTCTCATTCATTGCAAAATGAATTATTACATGGAAAATCACTCAAGTAATCTGCATTAAATAGGAAATTTGAAGCATGGAAGATTAATGACTCAAAATCTCCTTATGCAAGCAAGTTGATAACTTACAGCTCAAGATTGAATCTAAGTCGTTGCTTTTAAAGCACTTAAAACTTCATCCATGGTGATATGAGATTTTCTTTCTTTTTTTTAATTTTTTATGTCCTTATCAACTCACTCATAGAAAAAATTGATTCCAATTCAAGTGTTGTGATCAGTCAATCAACATGCATCGCCAACCTAATACGTGCTTTCATTAATATCGGTGAAGTACACAAGACAAGTTTTTCTTAGAGGGAAAATTTCTTTATTCACTTCATCACTTCATCGTTGATCCTAAACTCTGATGAAAGCATTTGTGTGGTGATTCTCAGTCCATTGGATTATCCTGCTTTAAAACTTTATCAACGGTCCTTAGTCTTCTTATTTCTTTCCTTTTGCTTTATGCTAGATCTTCAAAAAAATTCCACGTAGCTTGTTCCATGTAGTGACAATCACTTGTCGCTGATTTAATTTGTCTCTGCCATACTCTATCAATGACGTAATCATCCTGGTGTTGATCTCTAGCTCCTAGTTCTATGGCCTGGCCTTTGGTCACATTTATCCTTTTGTCACGCACCGCTAATTCAAACTTTTCTCTTAAGACTCTATTCGTGATGGGAGATGTTGTGTCAGTACCAAATTTGGACACGTACAACCTGCATAGACCAAACATCATAAAAGGAATCACTCATACAATCATATCATATTAGCGGGAAATAAATCCTTTAGAGAACATCCATCGCTCATCACCAATTAACAACTCAAGTTATAAATCAAATCTGCGATGAGTGATGGAGTTATAACATATGGCACTTGTTCATCGCTAATTCTCCTCATATATTTTTCAAGCAATTAGCAATGAAAAGATTTTACAACTCTTGCAACGTTCATCGCGTATCGCTGATGTGAGACCTAATATTCAAAACATATCCACGATCAAGTGATCACATCACTCATCACTATTACAAGTTTATCTTTTCATGCCCATCCATGATGAGCGATAAGAACATAAAGACAGAAGTATCGCTTATCACTATTACAATTTTGAAAACTTAAAAGCTAGTAGCGATGAGCAATATCAAAGGGAAAGCATCAATTCATCGCTCATTGCTAATTCAAAGTATGAATCAATAAATAAATCAGAGATGAGCGATACAACTATGAAGGCCATCGGGACATAAGTGGGAACTTTCTAGGCACGTGCTCATTAGTCATTCTTAAAAGAGGGGACTTCCCTAGGACAATAATTAACTTGAAAACTTCTAAGTTATAAAATGCAAAAGGCGTAAGGGCTCAAAGATCCTTCCCAATTTTATAAAATAGAAAGGTCTAAACTTAACCTAGAAGGGTCAGTTACCAGGTGACAATGAATGACTAAAGGTGCATTAAAATAACTGGAAATGGGTAGTAGGGAGTCAATGGCCTAATAGAACACTATAAGCCTTTGCAGATAGTAACCCTATATCCAAATACGATAAGGGTTTTAACATGGAACAAGGAAATTTTTTTTGAGGGTTCTATCAGTGGCTCCGACTGGGGACACATGCCTCTTGTAGGCATGGTGAGATCTAATAATTTCAGGTGAACCAGACCAGGACAAAAAAAAAATAAAGAAACAACATATGTACAAAATTTAGACAGGCAAAGGAGACTTGAAAAGGGAGATCCAATCTCCACCCAACCAATATGAAAATTTCAAAGATGCAAACTGTATCATGCATCTCTTAGTTCAACCAGGTTTTTCCCTCTTGATTGGTGGAACTAAGCCACAAAATGTTGAATAAGTTTTTGCCTCTGTCAAAAACCAACCTTCTAAAAGAGCCGTTGTTTTTCCATTTACATTTGTATTTATTGTGCCATTGAAGTAAAAACAATTTCAATCCTACTAGAACAAATGTTAGGCCTCTTTTAAACAAGTGAGAGTATGTCTGATCACAATCCTTGTCATCAACATTTCTCACAACCTTTCTGAGTATAAAATTTCTAGTGTAACCTCCATCATCCTGTAATGTAGAGTTAGATATGAACTACAAATTTTCATCACCACATGACACATGTGTGTTATGTTCATCATATAAAACATGTTCATACTGAAAATAAAATTCCTTCTTATTCAGCCCATTGTCACGATCCATCAAAATTCCCTCCCATTGAACCAGAAACTGAAAACATTCATACTCCTCCAAGTGGCTTGCATCAGGGTACTCAAACTTTTCTGCAACATTTGTATCAAATGTGAAACATTCATAGGAAATTCCCTCAAGGAGCATATCAGTATGTTGCTTCGTATGCTTAAGACCACATTCTGATCCGGTATCAGATGCATCATCAGAATCTTCAGCAAAGAGTGGATTATATATGCACCAATAAGGATCATTATTTTTTATCTCTGGAGAGGATGGAGGATCATTATATAATGGATTTTGCATTACGTTTATTCTTGCTATATGAGCCTTAGTTTTCTCAATATGGATGTCTAATTCTTCCAAGTCATTACAGTATCCAAAATCACTGTAATCATTAGAAGAGAAGACAAACACATTTTCAAATGCACTTATAGCATTATCAACACATTTCTCATCTTTGCAGCAAATGATTCTATTTCTTCTTCATGAGGATAACCACATTCAATAGAGATTTGACCATACTTGATGCTATCATTACTACTGCCACAGGAGGATTCATCAGCATTGCAACTTTGTTTGGAATTTTTAGACTGAATGCTCAGTCTTATGTCATTTATAGGAGCATAGGTGGTGGACCCTTCAATAGAATTGGAACCACTCCCTTCCTTTGCTTCATTGAAGTATATATCTTCAATCTTTGCTCTGCTATCTTCCTCTTCATGTGACATCTCACTACTCGATTCATATAGAGCAACAAAATTATTATCATTGTAATTTGAAGACATGAAGTTTTCTTGATGATATGTTTGGTACTCTATTAGATCAGTATTACAGAATGTTGTGCAAACTAAAACACTGGGGGTGCAAATGCTCTTTCATTCATTTTTTATTTTTTGTTAACACCATTCATTAACATTAGGTATTCTATGGCAGTGAACACTTGTATCCAAGTGACTCCTTTGCATCCCATATTTCAAGTTGTTTTCAATATTCATGGCTATCCCATATGCTTGATGTAAGGTTTTGGGATCTTTATCTCTCAGCAAATAGCTCATTTTTTTATCAAAAGCTCCCAAATAAACAACCAAACATACTGCATCACTTAGATCCAAAACATTAGGGATATCCCTTAATATTTTAGCAAATATTCGGTTAAATGTTGGGACTAGCTCATCATCTTCTTTCTCAATTTTCATAAACTTATTGAGCAAAGAACTAACACTGATTCTTTCACCGAACTGTTCCATGAATACTGCTTTGAACTCATTCCAAGAATATACAGAGCATGCTGGTAAATCAAAGAACCAATATCTTGAATCTCCTTTTAGAGACTGAACAAACAACCTCATGATCACGTCCTCATGATCTATCTCATAGTCATCCACTAAATTGTTGAATTGTTGCAAATGCTTCCTTGTTGATTCATACTTCTCACCATTGAATTTTGGTAAGTATTCCCTAATGTTAGATGGAATAACATTGGGGTAACCATAAATTCCATCAAAATTTATGGCCATGTACCTTTTAATGCTGAAATTTCTTTTATTGCATGACAAGGGTTGAGCACTATGCATTGTTACATTTGGGTCCACATAGAGACGCATAGGTTGATGATACATTTTCTTATAGCTCTACAAGCCTTTTTATATCAACTTTGCAGTTATAGGGCAACTCAAATTTCTTTTACAACCTGATCTTAAGCTTTTATAATGCAAATTCTATCTCTACTTGCTTAAGATCTTCTAAATGATTTTTTTCAAGGACATTGCATACATCACTTCACAAAAGAGACTATAAATTATAACTCAGGCGTATGCAAGCCTATCACTACTATTTCCCATCCTTAGTGCTTAATCACTGAATAGGGAATAAAATTTTACAAGACTTACAACTATGGTTTTCATATATAGGTTTATCTTTCTTGATAACCAAAAATTGAAGAATACCTGGAAACTTGGAGCAGCTGCTAACCTTTCTTCTTGACTGAAATTTTTTTGTAGGTCTTAGATTTACTTCAAATCTTCAGCAGGTTCTTTGGACAGAGTCGCCACCCCTTCTCAGAGGACTGAACTTCAAGCAATATGAAGCTCCTTCAAAGATGAATAACCTTATGGGTTCTCTCCCACAACAGAGTCACACGTATATCTTTTGAAACTTTCTCAACAGGAACATTTCCAGGTTTAGTAATTCCTTAGTATCTAAACTAGATGTTCAGAGTCACCAATTTATTGACTCTGACAATCTACAACTAGAGACTCAAATTCTCCCCAACAGAGTCGCCATTTCTGTTGGTGATTTTTCCAATAGAACCTAACAATCCTCTAAGAAGTAGCCAACTACAGTTATGATGAAGAATTGTCAGGTTAGTTGCCAACACAATGAGCATAGGATTTTAAAATCCATACTCCTTCACTTCAGGCTCTGTGAAACCTAGGAGGGTAATCCCAATCGTGTTTTCATGAAAGATGGTCAATTAGTAATACATTTACACACAGATTAATTCCTCTTATAGTAGATAAAATCAATTTCATTGAAGATTTGGAAGATTTTCAAATGAAGGATTTAGCTATCTACTAGGAATTGGAATTAATTCCACTTCTACTACCCTTGGAGAGATTTTATATTTAAGTATTGTCTTCTCAGAAGTCTAGAGCCAGAAACACTATTTGTTCATCTTATGGAAGATTATCTAACATAATGACCAGTGCCTAATCAATTGGAGCAATGGAGTCAAGCACACAAGAGGATCATTAATATAAAAATTACTCATTTAAGGTTGAAACAAACTATTTTCATATTACTTTGTGTTATGAAAACTTACTGTGCAAGAAACGTTCACTTCTTAGCAATCCTAAGCCATTCCTTACAAATTTTATAACCCTATTCAAGCGTTTTAATTAATTCCTTGAATTAAAGCTGAAAACAGAATAATACATTCAAATGAAATATTTGAAGACAAATGATAATACCATTAGTATTTCTCATTCATAACTCTATAATGAATATACACAAGAGAGTATAGATTTCTTGACTGATATTTGTTTCGATATCAGTAATTTCTATAAAACTCATTTAAGATCGTTACATACATGACTTCCTGTCCAAGACAAACTACTGCTCTACTTCAAAATTCTATTCTATGTGCGCTTTCTGAACTTAACTTTTACCTAGAACTCTATCAAGACTCCAGAATTTGACTTTTGTAATAAGCCTTGAAATCCCTTTTATAGAATAAGAGAGCAACAAGCATCAAGCTTAATTACATTTACATTTCATTTCATTTGTACTAGAATTTAAGATATTTCTAGTTTGTTATATGCAATCATTTTAAAAAAATGGAAGAGTAAAAGACCTCTTTCCACATTCCTTGAATGAAGACACACCAGCTCCTGGAAAGGCAGAGTTTGCTGTAACCATGTTGAATCCTTGCCCTTGTTGACCAAAGAAGATTCTCCAATAGCAGCTCCAACACAAAATTGTATATCATCCAGATACAATATACACACCGCCAAGGTTAGCTAGTCTGGCACTTCTCCTACATACCAACCCGAAAACATTCCACCTCAACATATGAAACAAGAAATCACATGAGTGCTGAATAGGACAATCCTAACAGAAAGGGCATGGTTTCATCAAAAACAAAATTAGGGTGCAATCATCACTCTAAGTCATCAATCCCTGAGGATATTCACCCATATTTTGCTCATGGTGGGACTGGAGAAATTGTCACCACCTCTTCATCAGGATTCCTCAATAGTACCAGGGGGAGGGGATGATAATCACCCTTTGATTCAGTGTTACCCTCACTGTCTGAAGGGTCTTTAGAAACCTCACATGGAGAATTGCCTTCCTTTGGATAGGCCTTACAATGCTCACTCTCCATCCATGCCCTCTTCTTATATTTCACCATCCTCTTCTCTCTGTGTTTGACTAATTCTTTTGAAACTATCTACTCTCCTGGATGGTAATTTTCCTTGGTACTATACTCCTTGAATTTCTTGAATCCTATTCTTCCTTTTGGCATATCAGGAGCTCCATATATTCCATTTTTATTCTCAAGACTTCCCTTAGGTTCAAACAAACACAACACCTCAGACTTTCGAATCATTATGACATACCTACTTGCTTAGAATGCCTACACACTTCTCAACAAAAATCAATCCCCACACACTTCTTTATCAATCGTCGACTCTCATTCATTGCAAAATGAATTATGGCATGGAAAATCACTCAAGTAATATGCATTAAATAGGAAATTTGAAGCATGCAAGATTAATGACTCGAAATCTCCTTATGCAAGCAAGTTGATAACTTACAGCTTAAGATTGAATCTAAGTCGTTGCTTTTAAAGCACTTAAAACTTCATCCATGGTGATATGAGCTTTGCTTTATTTTTTTATTTTTATGTCCTTAGCAACTCACTCATAGAAAACAATGATGCTAGTTCAAGTATTGCGATTTGTCAATCAGCATGCATTGCCAACCTAATATGTGCTTTCATTAATATCGGTAAAGTACACAAGACAAGTTTTTCTTAGAGGGAAACTTTCTTTATACACTTCATCACTTCATTATTGATCCTAAACTTTGATGAAAGCATTTGTGTGGTGATTCTCATTCCATTGGATTATCCTGCTTTAAAACTTTATCAATGGTCCTTAGTCTTCTTATTGCTTTCCTATTTCTTTATGCTAGATCTTCAGAATTTTTCTACGTAGCTCGTTCCATGCAGTGACCATCACTTGTCGTTGATTTAGTTTGTCTTTTCCCTACTCTATCAGCGATGTAATCATCCTGGCGATGATCTCTAGCTCCTGGTTCTATGGCCTAGCCTCTGGTCACATTTATCCTTCCATCGCACACCACTAATTCAAACCTTGCTCTTAAGACTCTATCCACGATGGGAGATGTTGTGTCAGTACCAGATTTGGACACGTACAACCTGCATAGAACAAACATCATAAAATTCATCGCTCATACAATCATATTATAATAGCGGTAAATAAATCCTTTAGAGAACATCCATCGCTCATCACCAATTTACAACTCAAGTTCTAAATCAAATCTGCAATGAGCGATGGAGTTATAACATATGGCACTTGTTCATTGCTAATTATCCTCATATATTTTGCAAGCAATTAGTGATGAAAATGTTTTACAACTCTTTCAACGTTCATTGTGTATTGTTGATGTGAGACCTTATATTCAAAATATATCCATGATCAAGCGATCACATCGCTCATCGCTATTACAAGTTTATATTTTCATGGACATTCACGATGAGCGATAAGAACATAAAGATAGAAGTATCGCTCATCACTATTACAATTTTGAAAACTTAAAAGCCAATAGCAATGAGCGATATCGAAGGGAAAACATCAATTCATCACTCATCGCTAATTCAAAGTATGAATCAATAAATAAATCAGCAATGAGCGATACAACTATGAAGGCCATCGAGACATAAGTGGGAACTTTCTAGGCACGTACTCATTAGTCATTCTTGAAAGAGGGGACTTCCCTAGGATAATAATTAACTTGAAAAGTTCTAAGTTATAAAATGCAAAAGGCATAAGGGCTCAAAGATCCTTACCCGATTTTATAAAATAGAAAGGTCTGAACTTAGGCTAGAAGGGTCAGTTACCAGGTGACAATGAATGACTAAAGGTGCATTAAAATAACTGGCAATGGGTAGTAGGGAGTCAATGGCCTAATAAAACACTGTAAGACTTTGTAGATAGTAATCCTATATCCAAATACAATAAGGGTTTTAACATGGAACAAGGAAATTTTTTTTGAGGGTTCTACCAAGGGGACTGTTGGCTATACTAATTTTATATTTTGGTTGCATGTTTTAATGCTACAGGCCATTAACAATCAATACATGGCTTGTATGTTTGTCGTATCCTATGTGCTTTGAATATTCTATGACATGTAAGACTGCAAATAACTATTTGTGTTTGGGACAAATATAAACCGATTATAATACAATTTTGGTGGTATAGTGATTCGAGTACACTTGTTGACTTTTTGGGTGAAAACTGATTTATAATTGCATATTAAGGGGGTCCTATACACCCTATGTTTGGAGGTCCACATGTTTCTACCTGATATTGTTTACAATTGCTTACATGAATTAGTTTGCTTACCAAGAATATAGAATTGATGAGGCAGAATATACAAACACACCCACGCGCCCACACACACACACACATGTGTGTGTGTATATATATGTTCAAAGTTGACCCGCCCTAATTCTATTCATTTGTTCCTTATTGAAAAATCAATCATTATGCAGATACATATATATGTATGTGCATATATTATTGCATGTAAAGGCATAGTGGATTTCCATATGTATGTACATGCACTAATCTATGAACATTCATACCTACATTCATATGTATGTATTTTCACAATAACTTTGTAGTTTAATTTGGAACGCTATGTGCCATGCACTTGTATTATTCTATTCTTCAGTGCACCTGTTTATTAACTTGTATTGCATATAAATGTATGTACATACTTTCGTACATATATGCATATACATATGTATACATATGTACATATATATATATGTACAATTATGCATAGAAATAAAAGTATATATATGCATATACATATATAAACGTATGTACATATATGCATCTACAAATATATGTGCATATACATATTAAAAGCATAGGTGGCATGGTCATGTGGTGGGAAAATCAATGATAACAAATTTTGGCTAACCATGACAGGAAAGAAACATAAGAAATAGTCACCCATTAAAGACAAAGTGATGCTACAAAGAAGCATTATTTTCCTTGAAAAATAAAGTGTGTTTAAGAACACAAAATTTTGAAGTGTTCATAAACACCCTAGATGCCATACACTTCATCAACCACATTTTGCATGCACCAAGAAATCCATAAAATTGCTTCAATTTAAGAAACACCAAAAAATATTATCAAAATCAACAAGACAACAAAAAACCATTTACTGATAGGAGACAGTGGTAGAGCCTTAGTGAGGTTAGAAAGCTCACCTGTATAGTATGGATTTTCCCGATGATGTGTCTTGTTGAACTCACATTTATCTTGCTTGTTGAAAGAACAAATGAAAGGAGGGATCAATCAATACATAAATAATATTACACAAAGAATAATACACAAATGTAGGCATTGCTTATCTTAATACACAAAGAAAATTATGAAACTGTATACCTTTCACTTGCAAGTCACCATCAGCGAAGCTCAGAATGAACAATGGGCTGGGTTGACCATGTATTTCTTTGGATGTCGTTGAAACAGAGTGAACAAGACACAAAATGACAATGTGTCAGCCAAATATACCATAATCTCTATGAGATATAGACATACATATGTACATACATATATACATACATATATATACATACATACATATATATATATATACATATATACATACATATATACATGATTACATACATATATATATGTATGTAATTATGTATATATGTATGTATATATGTATATATGTATATATATATATATATATGTATATATTTTCCCTCATCAATTCTATATTCTTGGCAAGGTAAATAATGCATGTAAGCAATTGTATAGAGTTGTGGCTATTGTTGCATACAGTAATGAATTAGGGAGACTTGATTTTATGAACACTCCTCTGATTGCAACCTATGTTGCATTGGCAATTCCATTTGAATTGTGAAGTGTTGCATAGGGTGCCATTGGAAGGCTTCACAAAACCAAGTCCCCTAAGTCATTCAAATACATATACAGATAGACAATGTGAAAGGGATGTCCATAAAAAAGGATAGTACATAAGAGTGCAATTCCCTACCATAAGGATAGTATAGGAGCCCCTTAATATGCAATTGTAAAATAGTTTTCACCCACAAAGTCAACAAGGGTACTCAAATCATTGTACCACAAAAATTGTATTATAATCAGTTTATATTTGTCCCAAATACATAGTTATTCACAGTCTTACATGTCAGAGAATATTCAAAGCGCATCTGATACCACAAACATACAAGCCATATTGATTGTTAATGGCCTGTAGCATTAAAACATGCAACCAAAAAAATAAAATTAGTATAACCCACACTCCCCTTAAATATATGTTGTTTCTTATGCTCTTACACACTCCATGTAAAAGAACAACTTAATTTTGTAGACACATATTGCTTATTAATGGCCTGTAGGATTAATTTGTGTCCTCCTTTTTCAAAATTGAAAACTTGTTTGGATGCCTTCAATTGCACAGATTGTATGTATTCATGGCATGCAATCCTTGTTTGCTTCTCGAGCGATAATGGTGGGATTAACAATTTTTTTTTTGGTGGTTGCATGTGGCAAAAGAGGAGAAGGAAAATATAGTTGTGTGCACATATGTATGTGTGTGTGTGTGTGTAATTTGCCACTGCCTTTAATATTACGTTCTTATGCACAAACTTTAACTCTGCAATTTGTCTTTAATTTTTTTGTGTTATACCCAAATATGATAATGGGTTAAGTTGTTTTCATTTCATTGTTTGGTAGTAACAATGAAATAAAGGAAGCCTTTCACAGACATAACTGTTGTGCATGGAAGAACAAAAAATATGGAGATATGCATATTTGAATTTGTAAATCTCTTTATATGTTCAATGTTGGTTTGGTATGGAGTGTTTAATTACATGGAAAAATATCTTCGAATAAAAACAACTCATTTTCATATTTAGGAATACCAAAAAAATAGCAAAGGCAAATTGCAGAGTGAAATTTTGTGCATTGTCGAGCAAACAAATACAAGTGCATGGTAGAATATATTCGAAATGAAAACGAAGGATACCATACTCGTATATATATATATATATATATATATATATGTTATTATATTATTATAATATATACAAGAACATATATATATAAATATATATAGTTTAACATATACAAGAACATATATATATATATATATATATATTGTTCTTGTTTATATATATAGTTTAACATGATATATATATATATGTTCATTGAAGGTCAATGAGCACCAGTAGGATATTGTGGATAATGAGAAAAGATAGCAAGACAAGAGGCATGAGCTTGATGCACAGAGGCTTCATGACACATTTCACACTCTTGACCCCTTCCTCCTTAATCACACCATTCGTTTCATGAAGCCTCTATGCATCAGGCTCACTCCTCTTGTCATGAATGGTAAGTCTTTGCTCGCATAAGGGTCAATGCATGTTGGTGTTGTTTTACATTGGCACAGGAGGAACTAAATGTAGTATTCAATGATGCAGTGTGATATGGGTCAATTTAAAAAAAACAATATGGGCGATGCACACAGTGGTAGGGTATCTTCGAAATGAAAAAAAGCAAACCTATTTTTCATATTTGGGAATAACAAAAAAAACATAAAAGATAATTTGCAGATTTAAAGTTCGTGCAATGTTGAACACTGGAATAGAAGTGCGTGCCAGAAAACCCTGTAATTGTGAACCAGTTAAACACTTTCCATGTTTATGTATTATTTTGTTCTTCCATGCACAATATGTATATATATGTATGGAAATACACAAACATATATAACAGCAAAATAATATATTTGCATGGCAGATTAACTTCGGAATGAAAACAAGTAAGTCCATTTTCATATTTGGGTAAAAGAAACAAATATTAAAGGCAAATTGCAGAGTTAAAGTTGTGCATTGTGAAAGAGAGGAATACAAGTGCATGGCAGTAAACCCTGTAATTTTGAACCAATGAAACCCTTTCCAATGTTTGGTAGTAACAATGAAATGAGAAAAGCATTTGGCACACATTACTATTGTGCATGGAAGAACAGAATAATACATAAACATGCAAGAGTATCTTCGAAATGAAAAGCAGTCATACCATTATAAGCAAATTGCAAAGTTAAAGTGTGTGTAGTCAAGAAAGCACGAATGCAATTGCATGGCAGAAAACCCTCAAAATGAAAAACATTAAAACCGTACGAATATTTCCTAGTAACAAGCAAATATATTGTATCCATTTTGATATTTGGGAGTAACAAACAAATATTAAAGGGAAATTGTAGAGTTAAAGATTGTGCATTGTCAAAGTGAAAACCCTGTAATTTTTTAATGAGTTAAACCCTTCCCATTTTTGGTAGTAACTATGAAATGAAAAAATAATTTAGCAGACATAACTATTGTGCATGGAAGAATAGAATAATACATGAACATGCTAGAATATCTTTGAAATGAAAACCAGTCATACCATTTTAATATTTCAGAATAACATGAGAATATTATAAGCAAATTGCAGAGTTAAAGTGTGTGTAGTGAGGAAGGCATGAATGCAATTGCATGGCAAAAACCCTCAAAATGATAAACAGTAAAACCGTATGAATATTTCATAGTAACAAGCAAATATATTGTATCCATTTTGATATTTGGGAGTAACAAACAAATATTAAAGGGAAATTGTAGAGTTAAAGATTGTGCATTGTCAAAGCGAAAACCCTGTAAATTTTTACCGAGTGAAACCCTTCCCGTGTTTGGTAGTAACAATGAAATGAAAAAATAATTTCGTAGACATAACTATTGTGCATGGAAGAACAAAATAATACATAAACATGCCAGAATATCTTCGAAATGAAAACCAGTCATACCATTTTCATCTTTCGGAATAACATGAGAATATTATAAGAAAATTGTAGAGTTGAAGTATGTGCAGTGAGGAAGACACAAATGCAAGTGCATGGAGAATCAAGTGCATGGCTGAAATCTAGGAAAACGCTTCCCATATTTCGTCTAACAAGTCTAATAGTAATGAAAAACCATTTTAAACCAGTCAAACCCATTTCATATTTCGTAAAAGGAAGCAAATATGAAAAGCACGATGCAGAGTAAACATTGTGCAATGAAGAATGGAATAGTAGGAGTGGATGGACAAGTATAGAGGAAAAGAAAACCACTGAAACCCTCCCCACATTTCATTATATGCATCACATTCAAAGAAAAAAATTCGTAAATATTTTTTTTTTTAAAACTAAGTGCATGGCAGAAAAGCGTCGTATTCATTGAGACTGGTAGAGGCTGACTAAGGTTATAAACCTCACCTCAAAGAGAATGGGAGCTATTGAGAGTGCAAAGCCAAACGAAGAAGTACGTAGAGCCAAACAATGAAGCGTGGAGAGTCGAACAAGCTTTGGTGCGAAATGAAACGAACAATCGAGAATGTTTGCAAACAAAAGGAATAAGAGTTAGTAGGATATGCGAGAATGTGAAGCATTGAATGAAACTTGATCTCCAAATAACATGCCTGACAGACTGAGTAAATGCGAAGTGATGCATAAGGCAAGTTGTTCAGTGTAGGAAACGAAGGAGGCAGCGAGCGTTTAATGCTCTAAACTGTTGGTTGAGGGTGGCGAGGCTGTTGTGTACACGCAGTTGTCCAATCCATGTACGTAGATGTGCTCACTGATTAAGGAGGCCGGGGGCTCCACTTTCGGTTGGAGGGAAAATTGGCCCGTTTTTGACACGTCGGCAGAAATGGTGCTTGACAGGTGGCAGGTTGATCGTTTTTAAATATATATATATATATATGGGCCAATGCACAAGTGGCAGGGTGACGTGGCGGTCAAATTTTTATTTTTTTGGGTCCACATGGACTGCCATGTGGACCTCCAAAGTTGACCTGCCCTAGTATGGGCCTCTCTCCCCTAGTATGGAAAAGGTAGACAATAGTGATTATATAGATTCATCCCTCCTCAAAAGTGAATTAACCACAATATTTGTCATTTTCTTATATATATATGATTTCAAACCCATATCACAATATATTTGTGACCCATTTTTATTTCCCTTTAGATGGAAATCTCTATTCCAATAGGTATTTTAGATTACCATGATATATCTTTACTTTTAAGTGGCTTCCTATTAGATATACTCTCCATTGTTTGATTACATGAAGAATAGCCATGATTTCCTTCTCATAAATTAGCTTTAACAATTCTTTCCTTTGAATTAATGACTCTGAAATGTAAGGGCTCTTTTATCATGCATGATACTACTTTTATTGGGTCTTAAAACTGCTACTTCACAATATTAGAATTCTTCTTACCTTCAAGGCTAGGGATTTGTCATCAAGAAGGTAAAATAGAGGTTCATCAATAGAGTATGGATGGTTCAAGTCAAATTGATGAGAGTGGGTAGTCTCTCATACACTTCAAGCTTAGCTAGACTTAGGAGGGTGTTCTTAAAGGTACACTTGAACAAGGTTTTCATTATGACTAAAAATAAATATGTAATAAAAAAATTATTAGTACTCAAATGAATGTTTTGAACCCATTTTTATCATTGGACCAAAACTGGCCTACTACTATAGCTTCTATTAATTTGATACATGTATGTAAATTATGATTCAATTAAAATGACTATTTTCAAGGCTTAATTCAGATATTTCCTTGGTTATACATCGAATCATGATGTGCATAGAAACCTATTTCTATTCCTAAACTATTGATTAAAGATTCATTTATTTAAAGAGTATGATTTGTCAAATATTTTTAAGACCATTTCCTATCCAATGGATGTAGAGTCATAATTTACCAAGATGAACAAAAAGTTAAAAAAATAAAGAATGATCAATTGTGCATTTGCAATCACCAAAGATATAGCACAAAATATAGTGTATACTTAACCATCCATCCACATACTACAAAAATCTATGTGAATACAAAAGATACCATTACAAAGCTTGTAATGAAATAAAAGCACTATCACATTTGTCAATTTTGCATTACACTCATACCAATAAATATAGCAACAAAAATTCAAGACTTCCCTAAAGATCTATAGGCATACATGGAGACATTCATGTATTGATGTCATATATAACACTATAAAACCCATGAGAATCTCAAAATTATTGCTAAAGATGAATTGGATTAACAATAGTTGGATCCCTAGAAAGCTCTGACACCTGCAACATCTAAAAATAGGTGATCAATCCTTTTAAATAATAAAATACTTCCATATATAATACCTATAAAATCATACAATCAAGCAACTATAGGAATAAAAAGACATAAAGTAGTTGAAGGATGCATGGACACAATATTTGATTTTGAAATCTATGGCCACAAATTAATCCCACTTAAAATAAAAGGCTCAAATTGTACAAGGATGGTTGGGTAGATGAGGACCCATATGTTGTATTCATGGAATCTTGGGGTGGATGCAACATATAAGGGTGGAACAACATGTTTAGATATCCTTTGGCACCCATTTTTTGAATTTAAAATTTATATTATACATGTAGTTTCTTATATATTTTAAATATTGGAGATTGTGACCTTTTATGAACCTTGTCTTAACTTTACAAGTTCATGAACTCGTGCACTTTTTGACACCATGAACCTAACTACTTCTCCATCTTTGTCACACTTTCATAGAGTTTGTGAACTTTGTAACATGTAAAAATTAATCTTTTCCCTTTTTCTTTTCTTTTTTCTTGAACTTCAACTTGTCATCGACTCATCATTTTCATCTTCTTATGAACTTATTACCTTTTCATAAAGTTGGCTAACTCGTGAACTTTATGACATTACAAACCTACAAACCTCATCCTTATTATTATGGACGTGTTTTGGGGATTTTTTGAACTTGCAAACTTCCCAAAATTAAACACTTAAACACTTAGTCTTGTTGGGCTTTCCAAAGCTTCACAAACTCATAAAACTCGTCTTTTATAACTTGAACACACAAGGAGAACATAGAGAAAATTTAGAATGTTTACAATTTTGGTGACTAACCAAGTATAAGGGGGAAGAAACATGTCAAAAATATAGTTTTAAACATAAAGGCCTATTGAAGATCTTTCAAATAAGATATAATTAATGGGAAAAATAGGGTGAGTGCACAAAACTAGTATGAACTTGGATAGATTTTTCTAATTTTGAGGCTTATGAAACTGGTCTTTCATAGTAGTTATGGTTGGGGATGTGTGCCTATTGTAGGCACAACAAGAATTCATCTATCTCTAGGAGAAAATGCAAAATAAAAAGGGAGCAAAGAGTGAGGGGAAAGACAAAAACAAAGAATCTATGTACAAGGGGAAAAAACAACAAAGGATTTTATAAAAGATAATAACTTACAACCAATAACATGGAAGAATAATGAACTAGAAGACATGGTTGCAATTAGGACTCAAATTTACAAGTTAGACCCTACAAATAAAACTCATGGCATGAGGTCACACACAAATCCTTGAAGAACACTTGCCTTTGTCAAAGAAAAGCATGTTGAAAGAGATGAATCATCACACCTTTACATTTATCTTTCTCATTTGAAATAACAAAGGTTTGAGCCTCATCCATTTCTAGATCAATGAAATAAGAACATTAAATGAATAACAAAGTTACACCACCTCAACTTTCTTACTTACATCCTCAACAACAATAGTCGCCCCTTAGAGTGACCCATCAAACACACTATCAAGAACACCAATATCCCTATTATCATTAGGAGATAGAATATCAAGCAAGTGTTGATTGGATAACTCTAACTCACTCAAAAATCATGCTCAATTTTTTTTATTTGTACTCAAGGGAAACAAGCTTGCACCAATATAGAAAGTCTCACAAAACATGTCTATGGATGAATTTTCATCAAGCCTACATTCATGAGGGAGGTCATTAATAAAATAGTAAATCTAATATGAAAATTAGAAACTAATTGATCATCCTACATTCCAAAGAATTCCAAAATCATATAAGAAATGTAGTGGCATAAACATGTGTATCTAGTTCATTTAAATCAATAATAAAGTCATCATTTCCATCATTAAACAATGTTGTCGTATCATGTTGGGCACTTATAGATGGAAATTCATTATGAAGTCATCCACAACCAAGGTCAAGCATGCATATATAGCCTACTAAATCAGCAACCACCTATATAAAGGGGCCAAAGAAACATACAAAAGGCATGACCTTTTGATTCTCACATAGACAATCAATTATACACTTAGATGAGGTAACATTATAGTAATCAAGATGATCCATCATTACAAAAATATAACTATGTTAAAATGTGATTACAATATATCCATAAATATATATATATCTTTGCATAACAAAATTATGCTTCAGAGAGAAAGGAAGAAAAACACCTTTGTGTACCTTGACAAGCTACTGCACCAAACTAAAATAAGACTTGAAGCATTACCAACAAGCATACATCAATGGCACAAACCTTAATATTGTGACAACATAATCACTACCTTATATAATGAGGAAATCCTTTTAGCAAATAAAACAAACAAGACTAAAATATTCCTCAATACTCTCACTAGCAAAATCTTCAATTTTGTTTAAACTCAAAAATATCTTTTGAGTTGATAGGCTGCCAACTTATACGAATAAAATTTCTCCTAGGGAATGGTGACATTCTATGGTGTGAGTTATCAACTAAGTGAACTCACCTAAATAAAATACATGGTTGTAAGTTGTCGAGGTTTTCAAAATATGCATTAGGTTCACACTTCACTGACAATGGCTAAAACATTTGATCTCCAATAATTCCATCATTTTATTGGGTTTCAAAATTGTTACTCCATAATCTTATAACTCTCTCTTAAACCTTCACTACCTAAGATTTATCATTGAGAAGGTAAAACAAGGGTGCATCAACAAACTATAGAGGGTTTAAGGCCAATTGATGAGAGTGGATAGTCTATCTTGCACTTCGAGCTAAGTAAGACCTAGGAGGGTGTTCCTAGAGGTATTCTTGAACAAGGTTTTTGTTCCAACTAAAAATAAATATGTGAAAATAGATTGTAGTAGTACCCATATGAATGTTTTGATCCTACTTTTTATCACTAGACCAAAATTGGCCTACTACTATAACCTATATTAAGTTGATGCACATATATACAAATCACGATTCACTTAAAATGACTATTGTCAAGGCTTCAAATATTTCCTTGGTTACATATTGAATCATGAGGTGCATGAAAATATACTTCTATTCCTAAACTAATGGTTAAATATTTGTTCAATTAAGGAGTATGATTAGTCAAATATTTTTAAGACCATTGCTTATCAATGGGTACAAAGCCACAATTTACCAAGATGAACAACAAATTTAAAAATAAAGAATTATATGATGTGCATATACGTACACTATAGATATAACATGAAACATAGAGCATGTACTCAATAATCTATCAACACACTACAAAAAACTATGTCAAATGCAAAAGATACCATTGTGAAGCTTGTAATGAATTAAAATGCTATCATATTTATCAAATATGCATCATACACTCATACCAACAAATATGACAAGACAAATTATAACTAACTCAAGAGCTCTCTAAAGATCTATAAGCATACATGGAGACGTTCATGCATTGATGTCATATACAGCATTACAAAAAATCTCCAATACCTACAACATATAAAATAGTCAATGATCAATCCTTTTAAAGGAAAAAAATAATACACAAAAAATCATATGCTCAAATAGTTGTAAGAACAAAAGAAAACCAAGCAATTGAATAAAAGTAGCAAACATTGTTTGACTTTGAAATATATGGCCTCAAATGAATTCTACTTAAAATGAAGGGAAAAATTGCACAAGGATGGTTGGGTAGATGAAGATCATGGCATCATGGGGTAGATGGAATGTACAGTGGTGGCATGGTGTGTTTAAACATCCTTTGGCATCCTTTTCTTTGTACATTTAAAACTCGCATTACACACATCTTTTATTGTATCTTTTAAATGTCAAAGATTCTAGCCTTTCATGAACCTTGTCACACTTTTGGCAAGTTCATGAACTCACAAAATTTTCAACATGGTGAACCTAATCACTTACCATCTTTGTTGCACTTTCATAGAATTTGCAAACCTGCAAACTTTACAACATGTAAAATTTCACCTTTTCCCTTTTCCTTTATTTTCACTTTTCTTTGTTCGGCTTGTTGCTTTGTCTTTTTGTAAACTTTATCAATTTTTGTAGAGTTTACAAACTCATGAACTTTGCGACATCACAAACCTAATGAACTTGATCCTTCTCATTATTAACATTTAGGGAGTTCATGAACTCATAAAATTCCTAAAAAAATGAACATTGAACTCTTGAACACTTGCCACAATTTCAAGAGTTTCACAAATTTGCAAACTTCTTGACATCTACAACTTGAACACAAAGGGGGAACTTAGATGAAATTTAATTTTTTGATGATTTGGGTGGCTAAACAAGTATAGGGAGGATACAACACAATACAAGATTTTTAGACACAAGGGACCCATTGAAGATCTCTCAAATTAAATATAAATAATGGACAAAATAGAGAAAGTACACAAAATAGGCAAAAGATTTACACCGATTTTGCTCATTTTGAGGCTTGTAAAAATGGGCTCTAACAACTATGTCATACTATGAAGCATCACATTCTACAATGAATATTTTAGAATAATTTGATCTAGGATTAGAATGGTGCACATGGCTTCCTTTAGCTTCTCAAATGCCTTGGTAGCCACTTTATTCTACTAAAATGAGTGCTAATAAGATTTAAATATGACAGTAAAACAATAAAAAGTATGCATCTAAAACTCTATCTCAACAAGATATAACCCAAAGGCCAAATCCTAGGGAATGTAAAAAGAGTAGATAGGTTTGCAATATCACCAAAACATAAAAGAGAATACATTTTTCTTGTGAGCTATCTAGGTTAAATAAATTCAATCAATAAACACATAATTAACCTAAAACACAAAGATCAAATATCTTAATAAATAGGTTAGACATCCATATAGTATATGCTAATTTAAAAAATTAAATATCTTAGTGTTATACTTGGCTTTTGGAATTATGATGATGAATAAACAATGTTTCACAAATATGTACCAAGTTGGCTCCAAATGATTAGATAAGTGTATGAGTCAACAATTTGACCTTTTTGTCATTCCATATGGTATAAATTATTCCCACATGCTAAAGAATAACCTACAATAGGAAAAGTGATGCCTTGAGATCAAAGAATAGACATGAAAATTGGTGTAAAAAATGTAGGAATAAAGTCATGTGTTAGAAGACATCTAAATGAGAGTAAATGAGGATGTATAGGTTTCAAGGAGGACCCAAACTTAACACAAAATGTACCACATGTTGCTATGTAATTGTATTAAAGACATTATCTTAAAACTAATCCAAAATTAAATAAAAATTAACACAAACTACAAATTTCATCATTATAAATACATTAACAAAATTACAGCATGTAAATGCAAAAGAATAATATTTTAATTTTATAATAAATTGAAATATAACATCTCTCATTTATATATTGACTACCCTTACTTATACTTTTAGTGTATAATAATATTTAATGTATTAATAATATGTGTGATGTTAAAAAAATCTCTATTCTTAAACATCATCCAATTTAATAATAAAAAATCATTCACTAAAATAATACAAATATTTATCATTTTAATATAAATAAGATAAAATTACTATTAATATTTAACCAGTATTCAAATTAACACCTATTAAAAATGATATTTAAAGAAATGATAAGAACCAAATTTTCTAGTACCTATAGATGGTACCAATTGGTACCTCTAGATTTAAACAGTAGTACTTATAAAGAACATGTACCTCTAGATTTAAACAACAATACTTGTGGAGAATGATATATCTAGATGTTCCTTCTATATTTAAACAATAATAACTACTTTTCTATCGTTGTCACAACTTTAGAACTCTGCTTAACTTGGTCCTCCTGCTGCTGGCCTACTTACCAGTCCTTTTCCTTGGAGAATTTATACTGACAAGATGTCGGATATGGGTGTTCAAGTTTGAAACAAACGTAGAGAGGAAGTAAAGGGTTTCATCAAACCCTTCCAAGCAGCCTGGGTGGGATGCACAACGTCCCAGAAGAAAGCAGACCCACGATGCTCACACACACTGTACATAGCTTTGCCTGCACTGTCTCTCACTCCACATGCACCTACGCAACACGGCTTTAGTGCATTCCTCACCTTATCTGCAAAGAATCATCGCCATTCTCAACTACTCTGTACATTAGTTTAGATAAACAATACATTTTCAAGGCCACAAGTATTTTACCATATTGGTCTGGATGCTGAAGAATGGAAAGTGCAGCTGAATAATGATCAAGAAGAACAAAGCTTCCATCTGCTCGGCTCTTTCTCATGCCTTTCACTACTCCCTGCAACAGACTGTTGTGATAGACAGCCACTGCATTTGCTGTGTCATTGCAACTCCTGTAGTTACTCTTGGATGCGTAAAGTGGCAAGCATCCCAATGGCCCCATATTTGTAATGGCAAACTGCCGCAACCCCATTCCATATAACGTCTCCATATCCACCCTGAACTGCTTGATCACTGTCTCCACAAAACCAGGCAGGCCCTGAAACAGGGGAAAACAGTCTTAAGTAGGACGCATAATTTTAGTTAATTGAATGGATTTTTGGTTTGATGGTGAAGTTGAAAAAGTTGGAAATGAGTCTGCCGAGATCGAGTCCTATCGAATGGAAGGTTCCGATGATAACATAAGGGACGAATAGAGATCCTCACCCTAAATGACTTTGACGAAATAGATACCCTTCCTCTCAACAATAGCGGCCTCAACAGACATAGATACTTTTGAGTTCGGATTGAGTCTTATCGAATGGAAGGTTCCAATGATAACATAAGGGATGAATAGAGATCCTCACCCTAAATGACTTTGACGAAATAGATACCCTTCCTCTCAACAATAGCGGCCTCCACAGAAATAGATACTTTTGAGTTCTTGACTCAACCAAACTAGGCCTATCTAGATTGATATAAAAACCCTCCAACAGCAAAATAAAAATAATAAAAAAAGCCAAAAAACTTTGAAATGGTGGAGATAATTAATTACCTCATCTGTTCCTTTTTGTTGCACGTAGAAACCATAATCGTTGCCTGAAATGGAGAAGAGGACGAGAGAGGAAGCTAATGTGGTAGCGGAATACACTCCATTCTTCACCAAGTCCTGCAGCTGCTCGATTTGAGCAGTGGTGTTGGGCAGTCCGGGAACTGTGTCAAAAATACCAGTTCCTCCAGACGCGAAATTCATGCCAAAACGCACCAGATTTGGGTTCCCCTGCCTCTGGTTGTATGGCACTGGCGTGCTCATGTTGAAAAAGGACGCTGCCCAGAAAAGAAAAGAAAAAAATTACTAAGCAATTTCACAATTTTGAAAGTGGTCATTAGCAGGTAAAAAACAGACATACCGACGAAGTCAGTGAGGACTCTTCCGTCTGAATGGCGTCCAGAGGGCTGTCCAGGATAAGTGATGCCGTACGGAGGCTGCCATGCGATGGCCGAGCGATCGTGATTTCCCGTGTCTGGGTAAGAATCCCCAAACACAAACATGCCCCGAATTGCTCTTCTACTCTCCACATTCCCTGCAACTGCAAATACAAGGCCAAAATTGTTTCTTTTCCTAATGCAAACAGGGAAAAACAGGGCGCAGAAACAGTGGTGTAAAGTTCATTACGCTGAAGAAAGATGAGGCTGCTGAAGAAGATGATCATCGACGAAATCGCCATTGTTCAAGTGTGCTACAAGTATTTGATTTCCCCTAGGTTGGTAATTTGGCGGCAATTTAAGGGAGATGGTTTTGTTTTGTGGACAGGTGAACAGGTACAGCGTCCAACAACTTCTAGTGCAATAGTCACGTATTGTCAGAGTAAGCATGAATACCCAATTTATGAAACTTCACCGGCCATCTTTATTGCGGAACTGTCACTGTCCTACAAATTTCGTATTTGTCGCTCCGTAGGTGACCGTTGGTATAGGCATTGAAGGAAGCTTTGAGAATAGTCAGGCACTTTTTAGTTCATGTGAGGGATTTAATGGCAATCAATATAAAGAAGAATTAAATTATTTGATTTTCGTTAAGTTATATATATAATTATTTGATTTTCGTTTAAGTTATATATATATATATATATATATATATATATATATATATATATATATTAATATTATTAGTTCCTGACTTTATAGCAGGAGACTAATGTTTTTGATTGAACAAAGAACAAATTTATTTGTGCGTTGGGAATCGAGAGCACGAGATATAATGCAATGTTAATCCAAAGTTTTGATTTTTCATTTATTTTGCTGGAAAAAAATTACTATTTATCTTCGTCTGCATTGGCCGGTGCCTAATTTCCTGGGGGTTTACATTTTATGGCAATAATTTTAAACAGGCTGTCCAATCATTGGGAGAGGGCAAAAGTATTACGCTTGTTTCCCTAATGTTTTGTCTATTTTTCAAGGAAGGGCAGATGGACCGGAAATAGGTCATGGTTGGTTTATGCTTGCACATTTTGCACATGGGAATGCTTCATGGTGTCTGAGTAGGTGGTATTCTTCATGTTACATGGCATTCTTTATGGAAATTATGATGACTATCTTCCTATTTCATTCAACGCACATCCAGAAAAAACCTGGCTCTAAAGCCTGCACACCCATGCCAAGAACGACTGCCTAGCATTCATGTGCCTTGGCATGGACTTGGAGCTAGGGTTTGGAGCAAGTTTGAGTCTCTTGTCTGAGGCAGCAAGCATTTGATGGTAAAATATTACATTTATTTCTTGTTGTTGAAGGTTTTTTTGCAACTATTTTTTTGTTTTGGGTTAATGGAAGGTAACGAATGGCCAAATCCATGAGACCATATTTCTTTGATGCATTTCCCAAACATTTTACTTCCTTTTCAATGCTATTTCAAGCATCCATAGCTTGTTTGAAAGCATTTGTTTTAGGCTTTTGGCCATGGAAGCAAGGCATTGAGATGTTTGATAAAATACTTTGGCAGAGATGTATGGAAAATATGGTAGCATAGACAAAACAATGGACTGTTTGGGAAAATGTCTCAAGTGAATGTTGCCTCCTGATATCCTTTTGTGGTATTCAGCATATAGAATTTTTTTCCTGCAAAAATATTATGCTTTCCTTTTGGATATAGGGATTTCAAATTATGCAATTTCGGACCTCCCATCATGGTGGCAATGAAATGAATCCTTTTTGAGGTCTATGAAACTAAAAAATAACCTGTTGTAGATAAAAAGTGCTAGTTTGAATTTTGTGTGAGATTTATCGACCTTCTTGACCTTTCAAATACTATAGTCAGTTCAACCATTTGGTTCCTTAAAAATCTTGAATATGTTCCCAACAAACTTAGGATTATGCATTATAGATAATTTTTTATTGAATATATGTTTCCCTTCCTTAGAAGCAAAAAACATTCATTATCAAAGTTTTTTTGGAAAGTTTTTGGCATCTTTTATATGATTGCTAATATCTCCTCTCGTGGTTGTTAAGATGAACAACTTTAAAATCTAGATGCAAGATGGTTGGTTCCAATGTATGGTTCATGCATAAGTCACTTAAATCTTTTGGAATCAATAGTTGCCAATCCCTTTTCCTCACAATCAAATCTCTCTAATTTATGGAGTTTATGGTTTTACAATTGGAAACAAGGAAAAAAGTTAATCCTAACATTTGTTGGGTCTAGTTTGTACCTCTTCCTATCCAACATTTAAGATTGCTCTGCTTTCTCAAAATTATGAATATGCTAGAAAGTTTGTGAATTTCTTTATTATATTTAAAATCGTGATTTTTTAATTTCCGTTGGTTTTGTTTTCCATATATTGAAAGGAAGAAGCTTAATTGTGACATTGCTTGTAGCTAATGAAAGGATTTTATTATTTCCTGTGCATGGCTTTAGGTAGCCTTTCTTTCTCAAAAATTTGAGAATGCTAGCAAGATTTCTCTATTTCATTAATGCATTTAAAGTCAATGTATATTTTTCCCATTTCCTTTTTCTATTAAGAGGAAATGCCAAATTACTTTCTACTGCTTCAACAGGAGTTCCCTATATGCATTCTTGTATGTATTAGACTTTAGAGCCTTTTCACCATCTTACATGATATATTAGAAGAGCCATTATAATTTCCATTTTACATGGCACAAATATGTACAATGTTTTGTCTATTTCCCTTGCAGTCCCCTTCCAAATTGGATGAAATACATTGACACATTGAAAATGGTTGACAAACTAAGTTGAATTGGCTTGTTAAAATTTTGTAGCATGGTAGCTATCAACTGGTATGCATGTTCTACAATTGTTTCATTTCTTCTATTCATAGCATGCTACTTGATAACCTATGATGTCATTTATTTATGCTTTTCTTTAGGGATACGACATATTTTCCTAGAGTAATATTGTACCTGGATTGAGCAAGATGTGATAATTCATTAATAATCGATCAACTCTGAATAACAAGTATTCCAGTCATTTTTTTGGGTTCTAGATTTTTTCAGCTTTAGATAGCCCTTTCCTTACTTATTTTGTGTTTTCTACTATGCTTGTGTCTTTTATTTGAAAAATGAAATTACAGGAAAGATCAATGGAAGGTAAATATGGGGTCTGATATACATTTTATAATGCTAATCTAACCTTTCTTGGCCTAGAGATCTTAAGAGTGAACAAAATATGCCAAAGGTTCTTTTTTAGGAAAGTAATGACATTGATTTGCCTCAACCTCTCTATATCTCATCAAGGTTTACCTATCTTGAGTATTTTTTAGATTTTAACAAGTTTTTAGATGTTTATGCTAATAGTTTGAGAGTATTTGTTGTACCTTTATCTAGTGTCTACTACATGCTTTTGATATACTGACCATATTCGCAAATATTTTCACATAAATAGATTGCCATCCTAATGAAATTTTTTTGGCCTTAAAAGGTTCAAAAACATCTTCTAGATTTTTTTATTTCTACCACAAACATCAAATAACTTTGTGATATAGTGTCTTCTTTCTTTAATGACACCAAAATACACTTGAAATAACTTTCTTTGTGACATACTTTTATTATTGGTCACTTATATTTTATACTTATGCATTACTTTTGTTTCATTCTAAATTTAATTCATCATTTATAGATATTCATTGAAATAATGGAAAGTTGAATATAGATACCAAACTTATTTTGTTTGCACACATGGCTATGTTGAAACGAACAGTTAGTCAACATGGTTACATGAGCTAGCATATACTATAGCATTCAGCTTACTCTTCAATGCAAACCCTTTATAGCCATTTATTTTTGAGTTATATATGTTTTATGACTTAAAATAAGGCATAGTGTTATGTGTATAAAACATTGCGTTTTTAACTATATGTTGAGAGTTATGATATGCTTATTTGTGAATGGCATGGGTAAAGTTGTGTGATGGTCATAAATTTTCTGATCTCTATAATATCTTCATTGAAGATCCAATAGTGTTGATAATGTAAAGGTCGTTATCATGTGGACATGAAGATCTGAAAAGTTAAGGTTACATATATATAATATGACTTGGTCCATGGACAAAAGCTCTTGTTCATGCTCTTTTATCTTACCCATGTATACTTTAATCTTTTAAATGGAAAAAGTGTTGAAGCCACTTATTTAGGCATTCAGTTTTTTATACCCACTTCATGGTCCAATGCTTTTTCACTACTTGTTCCTACTATCATTTGTTCTATGTGGGATGATTAGATAGCCTGTTTAAAATTATTGTTGTAAAATGTAAACCCCCAGGAAATTAGTCACCCACAAATGCAGACAAAGATAAATAGTAATTTTTTCCCCAACAAAATAAATAGAAAACCCAAACTTTGGATTAACATCACATTATATCCTGCGCTCGGTTACCAATGCACAAATAAATTTTCTCTTTGCTCAATCATAAACATTTACTATTGCTTAGTACACCTCTAAGATCGCCATATGTTGTTGAGGGTTTTAGGTTTGTCAAATGGTCAAGCTGAAGACATTTAGAAGAGAACCATTGAAATTTTGGATAAAGCATAGGAACTACTTTGTCTTTCATTTTCTTTCATTGTTCATATTATTTAGGCTAGACTTTAATTTTGACCTGTCTTTTTGAATATGATCATTTATAGAAGGAAAAATTTAATTTCAATAGTTTTCTTCTAAATGTCTTTAGCTTGACCATTTGACAAACCTAGAACCCTCAACAACATATGGTCATCTTAGAGGCATACTAAGCAATAGTATAGGGAAGGCTATTGAACTTTTCCAAAAAAATGCCTAAAAGAAATGTGGTTTGATGGTGATGGAATGCCATGGCAAGTCATGGACAAGGTATTGAACTATTGGGAACAATGCCTCAGATAAATGTAGCCTCATTGTGATGGAATGCTATGACAATCTGTATAGCATCTCATCACCATGAGAAGCCATAGAGAAGGTGTTGGGCTTTTGGAAATATGCCTCAGAGAAATGTGGCCTCATGGTGATGGAATGCTATGACAATCCATATAGCATTCCAGAACCATGAGACCAAATTCCTTTGAAGAAATTTCCCAAATAGTTCACTTCCTTTTCTATGCTATAGATTTTCCCATACATGCATTTTCTTACTATAGAATTCCATGAGAGCACATTCATTTAAGGCATTTCCTAAAACAGTACACTTCCTTGTCTATGCTAACACATTTTTCATAATTTTTTCCATAGATGCAATTGCTTATTATGGCATTCCATGTGAGCACATTTATTTAAGGAATTTCTTGAAACAATACACTACCTTGTCTATGCTACCACATTTTTCATACATGCCTACCTAAGAATTTCACCAAATA
>VDFB02327499.1:0-57925 GCA_007258455.2 Sequoia sempervirens
TTTATAAGTATCATAACTGCTTTATAAAACTGGACTATTTAGTTATTAGAAACCTGATTTTCCGTATTTTCTAGTCATCAAACAATTGCTCTCATAGCGGTAATATTTGCAGGACCAAAAAAGGGCCAGCTGACAAACAAGATTGGAATTCTGTCAAATGGAATGAGCTCGCGTGGTAATGTTATTGGGGCTTCCAAAGAAAAGCCCTATGTTCAAATCCCCAGGAGAAATGATATGGTGTTAAAACTGGGTAAAAATACCACATCCAACTTTGCTGGGTTTGGTGCACCCCAAGAGAGGAGGCCAGTTGCAATTCCCACACATAGTAGCATTTCATTTACACAATATTTTAAGAGTATAAATGGAATTCAATTACCCAAGTTTAAAAAGAGAAAAACTCAGCAAAAACTCTGGAACTAAATAACAATGTACTAGTTGGAAAAATAGAGAAGAAAAAAGATTTTATTATTTCATGTCAAATATAGTGAATATAGATAAAATCGGGCCATAATTGGCTTAAGTTGTCCAAGCAAGCTAGGTATTGGAGGGTAAACAATTCTCAAGACCCAATTTAAAATACATAGCTAATAAGTTCATAACCACACAGATCAAAACCATTTGATGCTCAATCTCCACCTTAAACACTGAGTAGTAATAAACTCTCAGAGAATGTGATCCCATGTAGCATACGAAGGTGTAAAGAACTTGGAAGTTCAATGTTGTCACCAAAGGCTCTAAAAAAATTCATAGCATCAAGTATTATTTTTAAGATGGCTACAAAAGGAAGGTGATATATTCTATGGGCAAGAAATATATTTCTGCTCTTAGATGGAATTGTTAACCTCCCTATTCATCAAGTATAATTTGGGCATTCAATAAGCATAATGTAGGCAGCAAATAGTCAATTGTAGAGGGCAGATATGGGTACCTTTTGTGACCAAAACTAAACAAGAGAAAAGAGTAAGATATATCTCTTCAAAACCACTATGGAGGTTATAGGGAAATACTCTATGGCTTTCCTCTGTGTGTGTGTGCTTTTTGGCATCAAATGAGCATTTAGACCTCTCAATCAATATGATCATTTCATGAATGATAAGCTATAAGCAAGACATTCTTTCATGAAGTGTAAGCATACGAGTCCTCATATGACTGATAATTATTAATGGGAGTTGAACTTACAACTATCCATTAATAATTATAAATTATCCAAGGACCCTTAACATACTTACACTCCTTGAGAGAATATCCTAGTTCAGGCCTATCCTTTGCAAAATGATCATAAACAATATTGATTAGAGGCACAAATGATTATGTGGATGCCATCACACACACACACACACACACACACACACATGTGCATGCACATATGCACACACATGTCTACATGCACTTGCACACACCCACACACATCCATGCACACACACACATACACACATACACACATGCACATGCACGCACACACAGGCATGCACACACTCACACGTGCACTCACACACACAAACAAGCGTAAGTATGCAAGAGTTCCTGTATGATCAATAATATTACTTGGAGTCAAGGTTAGAACTATCTATAATGCAAGGAGGCGTTCGTAATCCACTTTTAACCTCACATTAGGTCACTCACATCCTAACTATTTTGAGCATTGTAATAGTCACAATATAGTTATTTAGTTTATTTGCATTGTGTCGATTTAGCACATATTAGTTATACCTTGTAAGTCACTGTTGTGAGGACTTTATAATGAAGCTTTAATAAAGTAAAAATCATCTTGGAATCATATTTTATAATAGATCTTTTCTGTCAAGGAGGTTGCCCCCTCAAAGAAACCTACAATAATTGTTCTCTATTTATTAATATGTACATTTGCAGCTATATTCTATGCACTAAACTCTTTTTCAAATGTTATTTTGCTGCAATTGTTTCATTGTGATCCTCTTGTCGAGTTGATTGTTTTTTTATACAGATCCAATACAATATTCAATGAACCCCAAGCATTTTAATTTTTCCCCCATCAAGGCAATTGTTCCATTGCAATCCTCTCATCAAGTTGATCATTTTGATACACAACTCTAGGTTACCATCCAATAAACCCAAGCGTCCACTATAGTGGGCGTCCACCAATCCCAAGACCAACTGGGGCCTTCTTTAGAAACATTGATGGAAGCATTCAACCAATTACAATCTATCATACAAGAGTACTTCTCCAAGATAAAAGTGCTAGATGACCTTGACTCTAAGGTGAACACCCTTAATGTCAACTATGACTCGAATGACCAAATCCACCAAAGTATGCACTAAAATATGGGTCAAACTAAACACAATGGTTTTCCTAACCAGCCAAATTTTGGCAAGACTCAATGCACACCTAAACTAGGCTTCCCAAAATTCAATAGTGATGACCCTACAAGTTGGTTATATAGAGCAAAGTAGTATTTTACCATCCATCAAATTCCCATAGCTCAAAAACTCGCTATTGTATCTTTCTAACTAGAACATGTTGGTGTGATTATTTAATTGCACCTTTTATATTAAGTATACCTCAGTAATTTGTTTTATATACTTAGGTAGATATAGCAATAATGAGCACTTCACATCAAATTGAGCTCACTTGATCTTCAAATTGAGTTCACTTTGACTTAACTACTCTTCACATTGAGTTCACCACTTGTTCACTTGGTGCTAACTCAACTCCTCTGGGAAACTAGCCTTTCCAATTTGTCCTCCCAAAGTCTATATGTTGTATGTAATTTCCTTCATTTTATGATTCAATAATCAATTTCATTTTAATCTCTCCATATTCTCAATATTGGATTTTAACTTATTTGTATTCTACACCATCTATATGTTTGCATATAAATTTGTAATCTTCTATAGTCATCTAGATCTAGGCTTGCATTTGAATTCACATTGAATCCTACATGGTATCAAGGTCAGCTTGGTGGTTGTAGCTAATTCATGTCCTCTGAGGAATAGGGATTTCAAAATGATGCTTTGGTGGAGAGATTAGAATTTGATGACTTGTGTGTCAAATTAGAGCCCACCATTGTACCTAGAGCACCTAAGAAAAAAGGTTTGACTTTTATTTCATCCAAATTGAACACCAAAAAGTCATTCTTTTTTAGTTTTTGGCTGCATGTATTTTTTGTCTTTTGTAGGTGCCTTAGTGCAAAATGGACCTCACTATTGCATCAAGAAGTCATCAAAACCTATGAATCAACAATAAATTCGTCAAATTTGGTCTCTTGTAGGCACCTTAGTGCAAAATGGACCTCACCATTGCGTCAAGAAGTCATCAAAACCTATGAATCAACTGTAAATTCATCAAATCTGGAGCTAGGTAACCAAAGAAAACTTTTTTGGAGGTTGGCACTATTCAAAAGTACAAATTTGTAAAATCATACCATCATAGCATTGTAATGATATATCATCTTTGCACTGCATATTGATTGTTCCTCCAAATTTGATGGCTCCACCAAATCTGGCAATCTCCAACTATGTTTAGCTATTATTTCTAAATTTGATAATTTTTATAGTAGTTCCTTCAAATATGTTAGTTTTCTCTAAATCTATAGGTCATCTACATTAATCTAGTAGTTTGACAAAATTGGTCATGTTTTTGGCAGAACTGCTAAACTTACCAAATCTGGTAGAGGTTTCTAAATTTCACTCTATTGGTTCAATTCCTTTTTTATGCAATTTGCACGAAAAATGGCATAACTTTCACTCAGAATTATTTTTTTACTTCTTATAAGCATCAAAAAACTCTTTCAAAGCCTTACAATATGATGCAATTTATTTTATCTGAGTTTGATCATATTTATTGTAATTTGCATTTCAATCTCTCCTTTCCTCATATACACTATAATTGCATTGAGATAAAATTTCAATACTTTGTAATAATTGGACAGGGTTCATGCATTGAATATTTTGTACTCCATGAATTGATATGAAGTTCCAATTTTGAGGAGGATACTCTTGATTTGCATACTGGTTTGATTTCTTAATCTAGTTTAGGAATTAAAATGGGAATGAAAACAAATTCTGCAATAATCAAATTGGATAGACGAAACTACAAGTCTAATGCAGGAGCATCCTGGGTGCAAGGGCAACCTTGCATCAACCAAAAACAATAAATTTATGCTTTCAATTTTAGCTCAGTTTTGTTATGTTTCCATTGGTTTTGAGTTGTTGCTTTAGGGGGATTTTCAAAGACAATTTGGCAAAATTAATCACATCACCTAGTAGAAGAGCTTAATGGGTGTCTATAGTGCAAAGTTGGTTGAAATTGGGCAAAAATTGATGAAGTTATGGCCTTGCAAGTTTTCGGTCTACTACTGGACTTATGGGATTTTGGTCTACTACCAGCCTTTAAGGAGATTTGCTACTAAACCCACTTGTTTACAACCGGTTCCAACAAATTTTCCCACACAACCAATACATATGGATTTTTCCGCATTTGCGAGAATCTCTTGCCCATCTGACTTTGCAGGAATTTCACATCTTACTGGCGTTTGCAAGAACCTCATACCCATCTAGCTTGTGGGAACTTCATGCCTATCTGACCTTTTTGGGGACTTCACATCCAACTGGAGTTTGCAGGCATCTTGTGGCCAAGTGGATTTGCAGGCAAATGCTACTGAACTAGACAAGTGCACCAATCAAAAGGTTTAGTTTGATAAGCAATGAAACTTCCGCACAAAGGACAACATGAAGTATTTGTGACATCATCAAGTACAGAGTGCAAGGTTTTCAAGTGAACTGTTTTTTTTTTTTTTTTGTGCAGGAAACCAATAGCAAAAGGGCTATTTGTGAGAACCTGATAGTGAACTAAAACTTGCACAATTCAACTTGTAACTGGTTTGCGAAACTTCCACTTTATACTAGTTTGAGGAACTTTCACTTGGTACAGAACTTTTCATTTTTGTAGAAATTCAATTGGCAAAACAGCCAAAATTTGATTCGATCTAACTTCCTAACCACCAATGGATATAAGGGAATTGTTGTCTTCATTTTTAGGGGCCTTTGGAATGAGAAGAGCCTTTGGAGAGGAATAAGGCCAAAATTGTAATTGTTAATGGTGATGTTTGCTTGTAACTTCAAAACGCCCTATTGTAATGAAATTGTAATGAGAAAATAAAGCACGTTTATTGAATTCATGTGTGGAAATCTGGTTAGGTTGCATATTGGGCTACGTGATAAGGCCCCCTAATCTCCCCTGATGAGCACACGATTATACTGAGAGAGGGGGAGGTGAATCAGTATAATACAATCTTTTACTTTTTCAACTTAACACTCACAATAACATCAATTGCACAATATCAATAACAAGAACACACGAGTTATGTGGAGACCTTTACGGGAGAAAACCACGGAAAAATATTGCTTATACAAAATTCTCTTTACAACTTTGTAGGCACCAACCCACAGGAGACACCAATCCCCACAATTCGTAGGCACCAACCTACTTGAGACACCAATCACCACAATTTGTGGCAACTAACTGTAATGTCCCTTCCAAGCCGACATTTCCAGTGACCGTTAGCCTTTCCTTGGGAACCCGAAGGCTAGTCGGAAGTTAAAATTAGGGTTTCCTAATTTTGAGGAGGTCATTGTTCAGAGATGGTGGATTAAATGGCGGATTCCTTCTGGGTTTTCAGAGGGCTTCGCAGTGGTATGATCATCTCGGCATTCAGAGCACTTTTTGGAATTTACTATTTTTAGTAAATTCTATTTTTGGCAGCTTTCCAGATGAGCTCAGGTTGGTTGACTTCCGGCTTCAGAATGATCAGTTGACTTCTTCAGTATTGGCTTCAGGGCACTGTCGGAGAAATAAGTTAAGTCATTTAAATTAAAAAGTCACGTTTTAATTATTATAATTTAACGTTGACCCTTGGCTTAGAATTAATGACTTAATGTTGTGTTTAAAAGTGGGCCCTTGAGGGTGGCGCCATCATTAAGAGATGAATTGATTATTCCCTAAGTCAAAGTAAGGGTATGAGGGGCGCATATTTCAAGAATGATATTTAATTAAAATGTCAAACTAAAGCCTTGAAGGAAAAGTACGCCCATCCTTGAAGGGATTGGGTTTTGACCTAAAAGCTCATTTTAGGGTTTGGTGAAGTCAACGGAAGAATTATAAAAGGGAGTCTTGGTGCATCATTTCTTCATCTTGGAAAAATACACCGTTATGCTACCGGATTGACTCTGGATCACTTCGAGGAATGAAGACCTCCTAGCATTGGGCATCTCTTCTCGTTTGTAAGACAACGACTAGTGATGATTGTTAGTCTAGTTGTGAGTACTTTGGAATTTCGTGCATTGTAATCAGCATTCATCTGTTTAGGATCAGATTTGGCATGTTAGAGATTTCTGTTTTCTGTATTTTGCTTTAGCAGATTTGTGTGTTCATTTATAAATCAAAAAAGACAAAACATTTCATTGTGGGTATTGGTTAGTTCCATTCTTTTAGGCTAGGCGCCCTCATGTGTCAATTTGTAGATTTTTCTTTGAAGAATCTGATTTTATAAAGCAAATCGCCTTTCTCAGCTGTGGCCGTACTTTTCATTACCTTGGGATTTGTGCATTAAAAATCAGTTGCAATTTAAGTATGTTTTGAGGTCTTGAATTGAGCGCCTTCCTTCTATTAGCCATTTGCAATTGACATCAAGCTGTTTGAATGAGAATCGAGAGAGTTCCGAGCATTTTATTGGACCCTATGATGCTGGTTATATTTTGAAAGTGCAGGTTTGAAACAGCAGTTTGGAAAAATCTGCAACTCCTCTATTGATCGGTGATAATAAGTCCTTAAAGAGCATTGAGAGACTTCAGTGAAGATTGCCTAAGTCTGGCGAACGAGGTTGGATCTATACATTGTCATTTTAAGTTTATCTTTACATTCAGCATCTCAATTCACGAATATTGTACAATTCCTTCTTTATGCTGATTGGCACTGTAAGCAAGATTTCGTTTAAGTTTGTAAACTGGCAGTAGTACTGACCAGTATTCATTAATATTGCTTTGTCATGAATTGTAAACTCATTCTTACTATCAGCATTAGTTGTAATAGTTATAGCTCCGCCCTATGGTAGCTACTTTCCCGTCTTGGGTCAGCAAGCACATTCTGGGTGTTGAGTAGTTTCAGTATTCAGCATTTCCTTCAAGTTTGCTTTCAGTATTAGTTTGAAATAGTATAACTCCGCCCTATGGTAGCTACTTCCCATTCTGGGTGAGCAAGCACATTCTGGGTGTTGAGTAGTTTCATTATTCAGCATTTCATTTCAAGCTTTGCTTTCTGTAATCACTCCGTCATATGGTCGCCCCTCACTCCGCCTTGGATTGGGTAGCACATACTTGACGTTGAGTTCCCTTCTGTATCTTGAGTTTACTTTCTTGCACGTTTCGGTTTATCCATCTAACCTTAACGGGTGCACTTGCTTGAATGTTGTAATCTCTAATTGAAAACGAAAAAAATTTGGCTCGGATTATTTCACCAACGCCCACTACTAAGCACCAACTTAGCGAGAGACACTAATCTCTCCTTTAGGAAGCACCAACTTCCAAACAAAATTCCACCTTATGAATGTTGCTTCTACAATGGATGATGGACAACTGATTTGCCTTCATAAACTCTTCACAAAATCTGAATGTACATAATCTTTTTCTCACAAATCTGCTCTTGAATGATGCAACCACCGTCATCCACTTCTCAAATCTGCATGCACTGCCCTTCAGAAATCTGCCATAAATCTGCTGTCATACTCAGAAATCTGCCTTTAATGATATTCTATTAAGCGTCCAAAAAGCACCTTAAGTTATAAAATTGGAAAAATGACAATTTATTATTATTAAATGGAGCCGATGTAATGACCAACCCCGTTCTAAGTTTTTTGCCTTTAGAATTTTTTGTTCAATGTTTTCAGTCTGGTCAATCATCTGTTTATTCGAACTTCTCTCACAATATTACATGACATATGTAAGTGTTTGAAAAGAACACTAATACAGATTTTGCAAACTTCTTTTGAGCTTCATTCTCTCAAATAACATTGCTTATTAAATGATAACAATCGAAATGTAATGATCATACTTTTCTGATAATCATCCTTTACACTTCAACCCTCTTATACTTAGCTGAACATGATAATAAATGTACAGAGATAAACTTACAGACATGCACAGGTTCAAACTGAGTAAGACTAAAGAGCAGATATAAGAGTGTTTGACTCAGAAAGGTGCATAGCTATTTGAGATTACAACATATATATTACTGATTGTCTGATAACAGTAAATTCAGGGGTAACTAAGATCATTCCCAGACCTCAGTAAATCACTCCCTTGCTTGAAATGAAAAGCAGCAACTTACAGATGATAGCTCCTCTCAGAAATAACATGAACGTCCAGCATTCCAGCCCTTATGCATCCTCCTTGTGAGCAGGAAACACCTTCAGTCTCATGTGGGCACTTTCAATGACTATTTAAAATGGAATATTATTGCACCTAGGGTTAGAACCTCAGGCCATGCTCCAACAGGTCTCATGTCCTGTAATGTCCCCTTCCTAGCTAGTGGCTCGAGGAACAAGGTTAGCCTATTACTACGGTTCCTGTAGGCTAACGGGATAATTAGGGAATTTTTCTGAAAGGTTTCTAGACTTGTCCTTGTTACTTACTATTTTTAGTGACATTTTGGGTCAATGATTGCACACTTGCAGTTGATCTTGGTCATGGGACACTCTCGAGAGGTCATTTGGATATCCGGGCCAAGAGTTATGGAATTATTAAGTCACGTCATTTAATAATATTCTATTATTAAGTGATTTAGTGATTTAATGTTATAAAGTGAAAGTGACTTTATTTAAAAAATATCTTAAGTCACTTTATAAAGTATTTAAGCGAAATAAGTCACTTTATAAAATATTAAGTCAAAAGTCACTTTATAAAATATTTAAGTCAAAAGTCACTTTGACAATTGATTTAATATTAAATCATATGAGCTATTGGAAAAGTGGCATTGATTTCCAAGAGGAGATATTTTGTTTTGACTTGTCAAAGGTTGAAACCCTAAAAGTGGTGTCCCTCTCCATAAGGCAAGGGTTTGGCTCATTATTCATGATTCAAAATATATTATCATTTTGTGAGCAGCTACTGCAAGTTTGTTTTCATGGCTAATTGAGGATGGATACCCTCTCTTAGAACAAGTTCTACAGGCGTGCAAGATCGTCCAAGGTTCCTACTTGATTGGTCTCACTCAGGGATCAACATTTGAGCATAAAATTGAGTATTGCTTTGAAGAATAAATCAGCTCTTTGTGATTTGCATGGCAGATCTGGAACAACGGTTTGTTAATTTATTTAGTTGCAGATTACCAGTAAATAACCAGCACATTGGAGTTGAAAATTTCATCATTCCAAGCTCGTGGTTCGAGACTACAGGGCCGTACTTCTCCTTTTCATGGCATATGACTTTGGAATCCCTTTGACAGCAATTTCCTAAGCATTCTGAGCAGCAAATTGAAACTTTTGATTTGGCACGTCTCAGCTGTGAGCAAGTCATACTGTCCTAGAAGGACGTGTTGGCTACGAGATAGGGCGCTTTGATTTTGGACCTGTTTCTTCATCCACCTTTGGCGTTCAGCTATATTGTACAAATCTACTTCATTTCCAGCTTGAACTTTGAGCTATTATGTGCTAGGCGTCTAGAAATATATGCAAAATGAGGCTGCTGTAATAAAATCAGAATTATGAAAGTTATGTTCAGCAAATGGGTATGTGACATATCTTATTGAAATCAATTATAAGCATCTAGGTCTTCCTTGTTTTATGCTTTCCCTTTCTATTTTTACAGTGTTTTCAATTATTGCAAAAACCCCCAACATAGAAATTGCAAGAAAACTCAAGAGACAAATCAGAAACACAAAGACAGAGATAAGTCAGATCAAACACCATAGAGGGTTGTCTCAAGGGTATCAGAGCGCTTTAATCCTGCCATTCTGTTAGGTTATTTCATGAGTGATAAAGAACAGACTTATCACAAGGGTTCACGGTCGTGGCATCCTCCGCAAGTGCTAGAGGGAGAAACCATTTCAGAGGCTTTAGGCTTTCACAATTCACCAGAAATAACAAGAACTCTATCCAGTGACAATGAGAGTATTTTAGGTACCATGGGAGATAGAGACAAAGCGCATTCAGGTTCTGTTAGCCCAGATGCCAGGAGAGAGCAAAAGTTTGACACTATGATGGACATGTTGGGCGATTTTTTGCATAAGATGAACCAGGTTCCTAATCTTGGTCACACAAGACAACATGACAACTCCAGTAGTTCTAATGCTCAGCCTGAAGAGAGGCCAAGGATTTCTATCAATACCACATCTAGGCCTTTGCAACCTACCTTTACACGAAGAGTTGAGACCCCTGTCAATCAAGAACGACCTCCAGAGCAGCCGACAAACATGGTCGATGAGGTTAGGACCAGCCATCCAAAGTACATTTCACTACCTACTGACATCAGGAACATGTTGACATTTGACCAATTCCTAAACCAGAGGAGACAAAGGACAGTGGCGATTGGCAGACTTGAGACTAAGCACCACAGGGCACCAGAGATCCGCAACAGGCAATAAGTAGGATTAATTTGGAACATTTTGATGGAGGGCATCGTTGTACTCCACGTTGTTGGGTTCAGAAGTTAGATAACTTCCTCTACTTGAGGCCCATGCCTGAAGAAGAGGCAATCAGGTTCGCCACACTACATTTGGATGGCGTAGCTCACGAATGGTGGTACCATGGTTTGGCTACCTTGGGTCACAGGTCAATTGTTTCTTATGATGAGTTTACTAACAAACTCATTGAACGATTTGACAAGAGAGATCCCAAGGTCTCCTTCCGAGAACTTGCATAGCTGAAGCAAGTTGGGACATTGGAGACTTACATTTCAGAGTTTCAAAGGATATCCGTGATGGTCACAGGAATATCAAAAAGGAGGTTGGTAGTGCTTTTCAGTGAGGGTCTCTTAGAACCCTTACGAGGTTGGATCAAAGCCTTTGATCCACCTTCCTTACAAGATGCTATGAAGAAGGCAAGAGATATGGAGCTTGCTGACCCAAAAACAAAATTTCCGCAAAAACAATTCTCTTCATCAAAGGATAAAGCACCAAAAACCTTTTCAAACCAACAAAGAAAACCTTTCCAAAGACTCAATGACGAGACCCTTCAAGACTTGAGAAGGAAAAAACTATGCTTCACCTGCAAAGGACCGTATGAAAAAGGACATGTGTGTCCTCTTAAGCCCAAAATGAATTAGTTAGAGGACTACTATGCGAACAAATCAGATTCTAAAAATTCAGAACAGCAGGTTGATGAGGGAGGGAAGGAGGAAGATAATGCCTCCGAAGTGTTAGAAAAAGTAAGGGAAGAAGTTCTACCTACAGCAGAACTCTCAAGCATTCAAAGAGAAGGATCCTTCAAGATTAGAGGAGTTTTAGGTGGGCAACATGTGATTACCTTGCTTGATACTAGAGCTACTCATAATTTTATAGATGAGGGCTTGGTAGCAAAGCGTGGACTTAAGACCAAAGAGTTTGATGGATTCAAAGTGCGAGTAGTTGATGGATTTACACTTAGTTGTAGCCAAATGATTCCAAACCTCAAATTGTAGCTAAACGATTATGAGTTCCAGGCAGATTTTTATGCGGTTGGCATGGGAGAGTTGGATGTTGTACTTGGCATGAAGTGGCTTCGTGCTATTGGGGAGTTTACCCTCAACTTGTGGGTGATGGAGATCAAATTTCAAGCCAATGGCAAGAGGCATGCTTTGAGGGGAATGTCAGATAGGAGCCTTCAAGTTATCTCACTCCGGAGAATGGAGAGATTGATCAGGTATGATCAAGTGGAGTGGGCAGTAGAGTGTTATACTTTGCCATCACAAGTTGAGCAACTGAAGCAGGAGTATTCTCCAAACATACAGGCCTTGAGAAACAAACACAGTAAGGTGTTTGAGAGTTTACCTTATGGGAGACCACCCAACAAAGGGTTTGAGCATATTATAGATGCTTAAGGACAGCGCTAAGCCGGTCATCATTACTCCCTACAGGCATCCCAAGAGAATGAAGGACGAGATCGAGCAGCCGATAAAGGAACTTTTGGATATGAGTCACATTAGACCGAGTAAAAGTCCCTTTGCATCTTTCGTTGTCCTAGTGAAGAAGAAAGATGGCACTTTACGGATGTGTATTGACTACAGAGCCCTGAATAAAAAGACCATTAAGAACAAGCACCCCATTCCGCACATTGATGAGTTAATAGATGAATTGCACAGAGCCTATTTCTTCTCCAAGATTGATCTTCGATCCGGTTACCATCAAATCCGGGTTAGAGAGGGTGATGTGGAGAAGACAGCATTTTGATCCCACTATGTTCACTATGAGTTCTAAGAGGTTATGCCTTTTGGCCTAACCAATGCAAAAGCTACCTTTCAGTCTTGTATGAACCAGATCTTCAGAGATCAATTGAGGAAGACAATCCTCGTCTTTTTCGATTATATACTAGTCTTCAACAAGACTTGGGAGGATCATTTGGCACATTTGGATTCAATGTTGGGCATATTGGAGAGTGAATCTCTATTCGCCAAGGAATCAAAATGTGACTTTGGTATGAGGAAGTTATTGTACTTGGGGCATATCATCAATGTCGAGGGGGTTAAGATGGATCTTGAGAAGGAGAAGTCTATAGTCGATTGGCCTCCACCTACGAATCTCACTCAGCTAAAGGGGTTCTTTGGGTTATGTGGTTTCTACCACCGCTTCGTCAATGGCCTTTCACAACAGGCTGCCCCACTTACAGACTTGATGAAGAAGGGGGCTTTTGATTGGAACCTAGAAGCACAACACTGCTTTGAGAAGTTCAAACGATTGATGAGTTCGGGTCTGGTTCTCATTATTCTAGATTTTACACAGTCGTTTGAACTACAGTGTGATGCCTTGGGAGAGAGCATTAGTGTTGTCTTGATGCAAGATAAGCACCCCATTGCTTTTGAAAGCGGGAAACTTCGGCGTCCTGAGTGAGGTTACAGCACTTATGACAAGGAGATGTTAGCCATCATGCATGCGTTGGCTAAATTCAAGCAGTACTTGGTGGGCAGCAAATTTTTGGTGAAGACAAATCACAACAGTCTAAAATGTTTCCTAAGTCAACGTGACCTCAATGATCGGCAACAAAAATGAGTCAACAAGTTGCAAGCTTATGATTTTGACATAGAATATGTCAAGGGTACGAGAAATATAGTTGTCGATGCCCTATCAAGGAGACCCTACTTGTGTTCTCTAGGTGAAGTAATAGAGGATTGGAGGAATCTTATTGCAGCTGAGTATGCAAAGGATAAGTGGGCTTCTAAGTTCATTGATGGTACAGTTGTAGATGACAAGTACACCCTTGTGAATGACCTCATCATTTACAAAGGGAGGATTTTCCTTGCACCAGGATCCTCTATGAAAAAGAGGATTTTGAGAGCTCTTCATGACGCCCCTATGGCAGGCCACCCGGGTTATTTTAAAACCTGCGGGCAAGTTAAGGAGCGATTCACTTGGAAGGGGCTCAAATCAAAGGTTCTCAAGTATGTTAGAGAGTGTCCCACTTGTCAGCGAAACAAGGAGCACACTTTCCTGGCAGGACTACTACAGCCTCTACCCAATCCTAGTCAGAAGTGGGAATGCATATCCATGGATTTCATCATAGGTTTATCCAAAACCTAGGGCAGAGATTGCATTTGCATCGTGGTTGATAGGCTCACAAAGTTTGCACACTTTTTCCTGATTTCAACTACTTTCACAACAATGCAGGTTGTTGATTTGTTTTTCAGAGAGATTCTGATTGCACAGGTTGCCTCGAAATATAGTGAGTGATCGAGATAGCAGATTTATGAGTCATTTCTGGTAGGAGCTCTTCAAGCTTAGTGGCAAGGAAATCACTCCAAGCACGAGCTACCATCCACAGACAAATGGACAGACCAAGATAGTTAATAGATGGGTGGAGGGCTACTTGAGGAACTACATCACAGGGCAGCAGAAGGCATGGGTCAAATGGTTGCATTTATGCGAGTATTGTTATAATACTACGCATCACATGTCTATACAGATGTCACCATTCATGGCACTTTATGGGTATGATGCTCCCAATTTTTTGGATTTGCTATAAGGAGATATTAGAGTGCCAAGTGCGAAGAGTTTATTACAAGACAGCCAGGATATCATGAGTTCTCTGAAGGAGAACATTCAAAAGGCACAAAATCAACATAAGCAGTATGCAGATCAGCACAGAGTGGAGCGTTCCTTTGAGGAGGGGGATATGGTGTATCTTATGCTGCAGCCATACAGGCAATCCACTTTGAGGAAGAGTGGTTCAGAGAAGCTCAAGCCATGGTACTATGGCCCATTCCGAGTTTCCAGATGGATTGGTGAAGTGGCTTATGAGCTAGAGTTACTGGCAGAGGGTAGAGTTCACAACGTGTTTCATGTATCTCGCCTCAAAAAGGCGTTGGCACATAAGGTGACACCTTCTACAATGTTACCACCCCTAGATGAGGAGGGGAAATTGATTTTGATTCTTGAGGCTATCATTGATGCTAGGGAGCGTCATTTGAGGCGCAGAGTAATCAAGAAATATTTGGTTAAGTGGAAGGACCTACCGGATGAGAATGCAACTTGGGAGAATGAGGATATATTGCAGCATCCTATGATGAGATTGCTTGAGGACAAGCAATTTCGGGGAGGGCGGACTATAATGTCCCCTTCCTAGCCAGTGGCTCGAGGAATAGGGTTAGCCTATTACTACGGTTCCCGTAGGCTAACGGGATGATTAGAGAATCTTTCTAAAAGGTTTCGGGACTTGTCCTTGTTACTTACTATTTTTAGTAAGTGACATTTCGGGTCAATGATGGCACACTTGCAGTTGATCTTGGTCATGGGACACTCTCAAGAGGTCATTTGGATATCTGGGACAGGTGTTATGGAATTATTAAGTCACGTCATTTAATAATATTCTATTATTAAGTGATTTAGTGATTTAATGTTATAAAGTGAAAGTGACTTTATTAAAAGAATATCTTAAGTCACTTTATAAAGTATTTAAGTGAAATAAGTCACTATGAAATATTTAAGTGAAAAGTCGCTTTGACAATTGATTTAATATTAAATCATATGAGCTATTGAAAAAGTGGTGTTGATTTCCAAGAGGAGATATTTTGTTTTAACTTGTCAAAGGTTGAAACCCTAAAAGTGGTGTCCTCCATAAGGCAAGGGTTTGGCTCATTATTCATGATTCAGAATATATTATCATTTTATGAGTTGTTGCTGCAAGTTTGTTTTCATGGCTGATTGAGGATGGATACCCTCTCTTAGAACAAGCTCTACAGGCGTGCAAGATCGTCCAAGGTTCCTACTTGATTGGTCTCACTCAAGGATCAACATTTGAGCATAAAATTGAGTATTGCTTTGAAGAATAAATCAAGTCTTTGTGATTTGCATGGCAGATCTAGAACAAGGGTTTGTTAATTTATTTAGTTGCAGATTACCAGTAAATAACTAGCACATTGGGAGTTGAAGATTTCATCATTCCAAGCTCATCATTTGAGACTACAAGGTCGTACTTCTTTTCATGGCATATGACTTTGGTGTCCCTTTGACAGCAATTTCCTGAGCATTCTAAGCAGCAAATTGGAACTTCTGATTTGGCACATGTCTCAGCTATGAGCAGGCCGTACTATCCTAGGAGATGTTGGCTGGGAGATAGGGCGCTTTGATTTTGGGCCTATTTCTTCATCCACCTTTGGCGTCCAGCTATATTCTACAGATCTTCTTCATTTCCAGCTTGAACTTTCAGCTATTATGTGCTAGGCATCTAGGAATCTATGCAAAATGAGGCTGCTATAATAAAATCAGAATTATGAAATTTATGTGCAACAAATGGGTATGTGACATATCTTATTGAAATCAATTATAACCATCTAGGTCTTCCTTGTTTTATGCTTTCCCCTTTTTGTTTTTACATTATTTTCAATTATTGCAAAAACCCCCAACATAGAAATTGCAAAAAAAACTCAGGGGACAAATCAAAAACACAAAGACAGAGAAAAGTCAAATCAAACACATTAGAGGGTTGTCTTACGTCCCCTGTAGAAGGAACCCAAAGTTTGCAAACCACTTGCTATTACACCTGGAACTCACATGCCTCTTACTATAGTTAACACGATCCTCAAGAGACTCACGCACCCTTAAGTCCACTTGGCAAATGTAAACCAACAACTGCAACCTCTCCATGCATAGGACGAAGTCTACTTTTTTCCCACGCCTAGGGTATTTGGATCACCATAACCTCTTGTAGAAAACTAGCAGCTAAGCTCAGGAGCCTCACACTAATATCTGAAACCCACAAGTTACTTGCTATAGACATATATTCAATACCAGCGATCTCAATACAGAGGATACATTCTTTCAAAACCCACGACTTGGAGAAACAATATCTTTCAACAACACACTTTAGAGTATGCAATAATAAAATGAATGGTTTTCTTTGTAAACCCCTTCAACTAAATACCAAACTCAAATGCAATTTCTTGTCCCTAATTTTTGACTTGTTAAAAATTGGGATAACCAATCGAAATTTTGATTAAATTTGAAGGTTTTCTTCTCTATAGCACGTATTACGAGGTGCAAAGATTAGCGAATCTCAATTCTAAGTCTATCATCCTTTGGGTTACCACTGTGTACGCGTTCTTCTCCGTTTTCGTGAAATTCTGAGTCATTTTTAGTGTGTTTTTGGTCAAATTCGGGTTTTTCTGACATCTCTGCAAGTAGGAGTTTTTGAACTTCATAGGAGTTTTTGAACTTCATTGCAAGTTACTTTTTAAATTTTCTTTTAATGTCTTTAATAGGAACTTTTTGAAGCACTTGCAATTATAGGAACTTTTTAACTTCATTACAAGTTGCTTTTCATAAAGTGATTGTAATAGCTTCTAAAAGTTCCGATTTTCCTTATGTTGACTTGTAAAGACTTCAAAAAACTCCGATTTTATTAAAAGTCACTTGCAATAGCATGAAAAAGTTCCTCTTACCTTTGTTTTACTTGTAATAGCATGAAAAAGGCCCGATTTTCACTTAATTGCACTTGCAATGTAATGATAAAAGCCCGCTTTCACTTGTTAACTGATCAAAAAGGCCTGAATTTATTTAAAATACTTGCAATGTCATTTTAAAAACCCGATTTTGTCAACAGTAACTTGCATTTGTCTTTGAAAAGCCCGATTTCACTAAAAGGTATTTGCAAAAACTTTTGAAAAGCCCGATTTTATTAAAGTCACTTGTTAATAGATCAAAAAGCCCCGATTTCATGTTGAATAACTTGCAAAGGGCATGTCATGATTGAAGCTGTTCGAATTCCATTTCGCCTCTTTTCCTTTTTTCATGGAGATCTCATAAATTCGCATGCTTGAAGATCGGGCTTTCAACTGTAAATATCCAAGTCTTTTTCATTTTCTAAGTTTGCAATCATGCCTAGGGTTTCTTCTTCTTCTTTGTCTACAAATTTTTCTACAGGTATGTCTTCTTTTCTTTCTTACAATCTTGTATATTGTTTTTGTAAATATTTTATGCCTTTAATAAAACGTTTTTACCAAAAAAACGTGTTTTCTATTCGCTTTCATCTTTCATTTCACAAATAAAACGTTTTTTACAAAAACGCGTTTTTCTTAACTGTCTTTATATGTTTTTCTTTTTATATACAAACGTCATTTTCTTTGCAAATACATTCATCTCTTTCATTTCATAAATAAAACGCGTTTTTATGTGAAAACGTCTTTCTTCTTCATTTTTCATATGCCCTCATTCACTCACCATTCCATTTTAAAAACACGCTTTTCTTCATTATCATCATTCCATTCAAGAATATATCTTATACATGATAACGCATTTTGTTTTCATTTCATATAACTTCATTCATTTCATTCCATACGTTTTCATCTTCCTTTCAGTTGGAAACACGTTTTCCTCTTTATTTAGAAAACGTTTTTCTTAGCACTCCATATGCCTCCATTCTTAAAAATGCCTCATACACAAAATGCGTTTTTCTCATGTCATCCGTATTTTTCACTTCATCCCATTACCATTTTCTGAAAATAGAAAAGAAACAAAAAAAAATACAAATGATGATGTTTTTGAAGCAAAGTAATTCGGGTTTTTATTTACCCATTACAAGTTGGCAATTTCAATATAAAATGCAAGTCTAAAAGTTTGTTTCTTTTACTTGCAATGACCTTTTAAAATCCTGAAATGTTCTTTTACTTGCAATGTCTTTTCAAAACCCCGACATTCACTATTCACTTGCAGCCGGCCTCCAAAATCCCGAAATACCTTTAAAGTGCCTTAAAATCGGACTTTTTACCTTTGACTGCAAATGCAATTTAAAAGTTTTGACTTGCTTTTTGCAAAGTTGCAATTCCACTTTTTCATTTGTCATGAAAAGCATATGTCCTTTTCACTCGCAATCAGCCCTCAAAAACCCGAAATGAGTTATAATGCTCATTTCCTGCCCTCAAACAGCCAAAATACCATCCTGAGGTTGAGCCTTCGCCATGTCTACGCCTGTAAATGTTGATGATGTCTTGACCTTATGGAACTTTCATCGCAGCCTTGCAGATTCTTGTTCGATGACGGAGGAACCTTCTTCTCCAACAAACAAAAAGATGAAGTACAAATACGACAAATACCAGAATGAGATTCCACCTTCTCATGTTGTCTCGAATATTGAAGAAATCAGAGACACAGAGATTGGACATGTTGATATGTCTGAGTTTTTGGGGAGAGCTGAGAAATCAACTTCTCATCATATGCAGTTGCTGTTGCGAAGTCATATTCATTTGGTTTCGTCTTTTCCTGTTGCTGCCCTAGAGCCAGAGTTCGTCCTTGCGTGCGCAGCTCACTTTGATAGAGAATCCAGAACTATTAAAGATGATGATGGTAATGTGATCATAAGACTTGATCCAGAAACCATTCATAGGGTTTTCAGTGTTCCAGATTCACCCATGTATTCAGATATTTCAATGAAGAGCGCTCTAGATCATTATGAACAGAAGAAGGAAGATTGTAAACAGCACATCAATACCAAATGGATTTTGAAGCGTCGAGCTGGTGTGTCTCGGTGGGCCAAGTTGTATCGATCTAACTTCAAAGAAGAGATCAATGATATAATCACTCTCTTGAGCAGAATTATGGGGTTGAAATTCTCTAACGTCTTTGAGAAATGGATGTACAAATTCATTGTGGTGATTAGGAAGGCACAACACCCAATCTTCTGGGGTGAAATAATCAGTGATAGTTTATGTGAGCAGCTTGCACAAGTTCCTACCACGCTCCCCTTCTATATGAATTCCTATCTAGTTTATATAGCAGCTTCATTGAGACAATTTTCAGGCCTTTCTATTGTAGGAGATAGATCTCTAGTTCCAGTCTGGGAATACTATGATCAACTACCTTTGATTCCTAGCAGGATTCATTACAGAAGAGTTCAAGATGCATTCTTTGGCTATTTTATGTGTCTTCTTGACAAAAACTTGCTGAATAACAGAGTATCAGATGCTGCTTGGAAAAAAGTCAATGAATATGGTTGCCTTTTTCTTCAGTTTCCTACTTTTACTTATATGAGGGTTGGCTATTTTGAAGATCAGCCATACATGTTGCTGAAGTATCCAACTGATAAAATTATTCTAATGGAGCTGGCAAGACAGTTGATGACAGTGCATGCACGGCAAGCTGTGCAACATAAAACTGGAGTGAGTATCTCGTCTCATAAACCATTACAGATTGGGAGATACTCCTTGACAAGTACCTCAAAGGCGAAAGCTATGGAAACCGAGATTCAGGAGATCAAGATAAAAAGATTCAAGGCAAGGACAGATTTTGATTACAAAGGCATGAAGGACAAGACAAAGAGGGCCTTCACTCATGTGCATCGCCTTGAAGATATTTGGGCAGATCTCCGAACAGAGAAAGAAATCTATAAAATGGACTATTGCAGGCTTACAGTTGAGCAGGTTATTGATTTTAATCTGACCTTGATTCCAGAAGGAGTAATTGATGATGGGCTGATTTTAGATCCAGAATATGAAGAACAAAGAGTTGCTGACATTTCTATTCCAGCAATACAATGGTCTAATAAAGAATCAGTTTCTATTTTCAACAGATTTCAATCAATCTTGGCAAATACTAACTCTTGGCTCAAGAATATAGGCATCAAAACTATTAAAATCAGGGTTAATAATGAAGATGATTCAGCTGGACCTGTTGGATTAAAATCAGAAGTCAGAGACAAGTCCAAGGAAGGTGCTTCTTCTTCAGGAACGAGGATTAAGCTAAGAGTCAATCGTGTTGTAGAACAACCTTTGGAGGAACCAACATTTAAAGGGAAGGAGGTTAGAGAGAAGCAGATCCAAGTCATCGATCAGCAAGAAGGAGAAGTTCTTCAATCTCCTACTACTCTAAGTATAATGTCTCCTCATTAATGTCTCCATTGTCTCAATTTGATAGTGATATTGATTCCTTTTCAACGGTTTACGTTCCTCCTATTGAAGCTGCTCTTCATACATCAACTTCATCAACGGTGACTGCTTCTATAGAAAACATACATGATAATCTGGAGAATATTTTTGATGGTAATCCAATGTATCCAAACATATCACAGATAATGATTCTAGAAATTGATACATCTGCTGCAAGCTTTGATTGTTTCATGGCTAATGTTGATCACAATGCGCCATCCAATCAAGCTTTTGTTGCGATTCAAACCGAGACATCTCCAAGAGTAACAACCGTGACTCAAAATGAATCTGTTGCTGTTTCAAATACGGTTGTTGTTTCAAATGTAAACACATTGAATCTTCCTCCATGGTTGAGTTCAGTTACTCTAAAGAGAAAGAAACAGGCAATCTCTCCAGATGTATTTGATTTCCAGCAGTTGAAGAGATCAAAGCCAAAAGCTGCAAAGAAGGCTAAAACCGTTTCACAGGTAGTTGTGGATAGTAACAAAATGAAGTATGCAGAGATAGCTGAACCCCTTGCAAACAAGTCACCAGAAGAGATGCAAGTTTCTGATTATAAATTCACAAGGGTGGATTTAGGCAAGCAAACACATGCTGGTATGATGCAAGACGCTCAAAATTCAGTAACTGTTTTAACACATAGTTATAATGAACTTTTGGCAAAGAAGGAAAAGCTGAAAGAAGAGAATCCACAGCTCATCTCAGTTATTCAGAAGATTGCCAATTCTTCAAAGCAAGTTAATCCATTAACTTCTTTCACTTCTGAAGAATCAGTCAAGCAATTGGAGAAAATTGCGCAAAAAGCCAAAGCAGTTGATTCTTGGGTAACACAGCTAATTGATCAAAGCATTCCAATGATTGAAAAGACATTACAAGTTCTGAACAATGTCAGAATAGCAAAAATAAAGTTGAATCAGACTTTGGAAGCTTTCAAGCAAAGTTTAGATTCACTTGAAAAAAATTTGAAGATTTGGCATGAGATAGATCAAGTCAAGCTACAAATTCTATGTAGCAATTCAATCCTACCAAACAGAGAAAAATACATAGAATTTGAAGAACTTATAACAAATAAATCATTGGTTATTCAAGATCTCATCAAAGATATCCAAGCTACACTAGAAATGAGTGATAAAGTTCAGCAAGACATCCTTTCTAGCTTTGAGAAAATCCCTTGCAGAATATTGAATCATGAAGGAGAATTACTTGCAGCTGATATGGTCACTACAGAAATGGTAGCAAATCTTCGTCAAGAGCTAGAATCAGAACAGTTTACTATGGATTCAATTCACAAGTTTGTTAATCATCGAATGATCCTTGATAAAATGCAAACTGTTTATAAAGAGCATAGACTAGCAACGATAAGATATTTTGATGTAATCTTGAAGACTGTTGCAGTTGCCAAGAACACACTAGGCCCCGATCCAGCTGAGTTGCATGAAATTATCAGCAGATTTCAATCTTTCAAAACCAGGATTGATATAGAATAAAAAATTTTATCTTTATGCATTTTGTTTTCGACAAACTACATGTAAAAACAAATTTTGTAATCGCAAGTGTTTCTTTCACTTGCAGTTTTGTAAATTGTAATTACATGTAATCTAATTACAAGTTAAATTACAATAGGACTTGTAATTTGGAATAAGTCAATTACAAGTAGTTGGTGGTTGAGAGAATTTCTCTAGTTAGTTGGGATCCTCCCACCTTTTTCTCATGACCTCTCTCCTATAAATACTTGAGAGGGTCCTTTGTAAACATATCTTTTTGGCAAGCAAGAAAATTCTACAGAAATTTATACTCATAAAGACTTTGAGCTTTATAATTGTAAGTTGATCCTTTTCAAATAATATCAAAGAGTTGCAGATTTCAGACTTTGTGTTGAATTCTCACTTTGTGTCCATTGTGTTCTTACATCATTTTGGGACACTTATTTGTGATCGTTTGAAGATTGTGGAAGATTGCTAGAGAGAGCTTCAATTAAAATATTTTCAGACTTTGTGCTGTAAATGTTGAAGATTGAATTTATAGTTTAGAAATTAAAGAAGAATTACAAGTCTTTGTGCTCGTGATGACTCCAATTCATCAGTAGTTAATAGATACATCATATTCATAGACTTTGTGCTGTCATACGCTGTATATTATCATTAGAATTATCTTTTAAAAGGGTAGATAGGATTGCAGATTTTCAAGACTTTGCGCTTGAGGTTGTTTTCCCGTCCCAAAGGAAGTGACGGAAGTCTTTGAGCTTTCAGGAAACTTCATTTCCTTTCTACTGAATTTATTGCAAGCTGCTGTTAAAATCTATTTAAAAGTCCAAATTATTTTTTCTGTGAAGAGAAAAGAGTTTAGTCTTTCCTGAAACAAGAGGAGAGATTATCGTTCCACCCATATTTGTTTTTAGTTAGTTAAATAGGGGGAGCCTTCCCTTAAATAGGAGAGTTTAACTCACACACTGTGTTGAAATCACCATTTTGCTAAACTTCCTAAGTTTACAAAATATTCAACCAACACAATTAACGCCCAAGTAGAAGATCTATATGATCTCATCCACCAACCAGCTAGGGTGGGTCTCTCACCACCGAAACCAGTGCTTAAGATAAGGGTTTTTGTCCTCAACTAGCTGCAAACGAAAAACCGGAAACAATCCAGCAAAGTCTCCTTAAGTTGTCAAATCCATCATAACCAAATGAGAGCCAAAAACAGATAACATAAAAGTGGAGGGAGAAATTAGGGCACCTCCCATTTGAATCATTTTCTCTCCAAAAAACTTTTAATATATTTGCTTTATACTTTAGAACACAATCTAATATTACTCAAAGGAGTGTCCTGCTCAAAAGGCACCAAGGTACTTTTTGATGACCACCTACCCCCTCACTTAAGTTATAAAGTTATTTTATTAAAATAACTTAAGTGACTTATAAAAAGTGAATATTAAATAATTCAACCTTAGGCTCTCCAACGCCACCATAGAAATAACATTGCTAAGGACACTAAGAGTCTGAGACTAGTTTCCCGAAATTGACTTACTATAAATAGCAACTGCTAAAAATAGTAAGTGCTCACCAAATAACAAACTGACCAAAGCATTAAAGCTCATCGGACAACTCCAACATACTACCCCAATAGGAAACCCTACACTGCACTACCACTCAAACCAGTTACTAAATATAGTGAGTCAAAACCACACTAGCCTAGAGGACATCGAAAATGGGGGCATTACAGCCTAAAAAAGCAAAATAAAAATCATAAATGAAAAACACTCACCAATTTGAAAACATAGGAAAGATGAGTATGGAAGTAGCAACAAAATCATCTCCTAGGATCAAATAATCTCTGCCATCCAGCCTCAACCATGAACTACTCAACTGCTGGACTAAAGAAAGAGTCCAAATCATCTATGGATCTAAATCCTAAGTCATGTGCAAGCTGATTGGAAAGTGGGCAGCGGTATTAATACTAGAAGTTGACCCACTACTCCAATCCTGAGACAACACCTCATGACTGGAAACTGCCCCTGGGTTCCAAATCTTGTAAACAAATCCACTCTCATCACTAAAATTGATTAGGTCTCCGTCATCCAACTTGAAAAGTGGATTATCACGAGTCAAATCAACATCCCACTCAAATAAAGAATTATCAACAAACTGATGATTATCTTCAACTCCAAAATCAGACCAAATCTCCTACTGATCCAAACTCCTATTTTCTGACTTTTTAGGACAATGTGCAAGATCATACTCCTCCTGAATGAAATCAAGCTCCTTCATTATTTGTTTGATCTCCTTTGCCCTTTCTCTGCTTTCCTTCTCCCTAAACTATTGAGACTCATAGAGTTGATCATTTGCTTCAAGAAGTGCCTCTTGGACACTTTTCAAAGCAAGCTTTGTGGAATTAAGCTCAATGGTGAGCTCACTAACCTCTTCCCTTAATTGCTTAGTCATGGACAAAGTTTCATCTACAAACTTGGAGGCAACATCTCTATCATGCAACATGTGTAAAAAAACTGTTTTAATTCCCTCCATAGAACTTCTAATCATGTGCAAATCAACAAGGGGAACATTTTATTAAAGTTGTTTTCTTGGAGTCATGAAGATGAATTTCTCAACAAGTCTTCTTATGTCATCCAACCTGGATAAAGTGTGCTCTTCATTTTCCATAGACACCAAAAACTGATTTTTCCAATCATGTTTAGGCAAGGATAGTACACTATTGTTATGTTGCATGCAAAAATCAGAACTTTCATACCTATTATCAAAATCTCCATGGCTGTCCCAAATTACCTGTGCCTCTCCCTAATCATCCTCAATAGTGGATTGTGAAACCAAATCAACAAGGCTGCTAAGTCTTTGCTCAAGATCAGCTGCATGCAATGTAAAATCAGATTTGTTCTCAAGATCAAGAACAACATCATCGATGCCATCAATGCCATCATCCTTGCATAACTGTGGAGATTAAGTTAGAACAGCACTATAGTCAAAGGGAAACTCATCCCAAATAGGATCCTTGTCATACTTAGGTGCCAAAACACCCGGATGCCATGTGTTAGAAGGTTGATTGCTTTGTTCACTATGCTCCTCCTGTGATTTTGTCTCTCTAAATAAATCATTCTCCAACTCACCACTATTCATGTCAACATAAGTATCTCTCTCCATAAGCTAGGTCTGGAAGTCCACACCAAAACCACCTACCTTTATCACTGTAATCATCACTGTTTGTTGTTCAACAAGACCATCATCCAAAGATGTGTTAATGATCTCAACGTTGCCATCCTTGGTGCTAGTGTCAACAAATTCACTAGATAGCTCTAGAGATGCATTTAGTGGTGTTGTTATGTCCTTTTCCTCATGCACAATCTCATCAATAGAAGCATGCACTAAGGAGTTTGTAATGTCCCCTTCTCACGTGATCGCTTCTTGACCGTTGGCCTATTCCGGACCCGTAGGCTATGCGGATGGTGAAATTAGGGTTTCCTAGTTTTGAGGAGGTTGTTGCTTGGAGTTTGGGATTCTGATTGCGGATTCTTTCTGGGTTTTCTGAGAGCTTCGCAGTGGTGTGTTCAGTTTGGCATTCCGGGCAACTTCGCGAATTTACTATTTTTAGTAAATTCTATTTTTGGCAGTGGACAGTTTGGGTTCAGTTCAGTTGGTCTTCTTCTTCGGTTGTTTCAGTTGGCACTTCAGTTTTGGCCTTGGGCGCATTATTCTTGGAGAGATAAGTATTTTTCCTTATAATATTATATTTTAATATTATATGACCCTTTTGTATAGCAAGCACAACTTAAGTTGTTTTAAAAAGAGGGACTTAAAGGGTCTAGGCGCCATGGAGGAATAAGTTATAATTTATAAAGTCAAATATTAAGCTTTTGAAAAAGGACGCCTATATGAAGGTTGACTTTATTTTAAAATGTGAAATAAGCAAAAAGTGAAAATGGACGCCATCTTTTGGAGGGAAAAGGTGAATTTGAAATTAGGGTTTTGGGCGCCCTCTGGAAGCTTCTAGATGTTTCTCTCTCGTCTATATAATCAAGCCTCAGCTCTTCATTTGGGATCTTTTGTCTACTACACCGTTATGCTGCTGGATTGTATTCAGGCACTCGCTTCGAGGAAAGCACACCTCCTAGCATTGGCTCTTCTTCTTGCTTGAAAGATAGCAACTAGTTGAGAGGTTAGCTGGTAATTGGTAGTTATGCATTGTAGTTGAGTTCTATTGCATTTGGTGATCTTGTTCAAGCATTTTGTCATGTTTAGAGTTGCTGATGATGCATTGTTGTAGGCATGTTTTGCTCATAATTCAAAAATACAAAAAGATTGCATTCTGGGTGTTTCATATTATCATTTGTCTAGTCAAGGCGCCATGTTTTGCAAGGTTTCAGAATTTTTAAACAAGTGTTGAATTTTATAGAAGAAAATCGCCCTTTCTCTTGGGCCATACTTTTGTACTTGCATTGGAATTCGTGAGAAAATAAAATATTGCAGATTGGGTCTGTTTCTTGTGTCTTACTTGGGCGCACTGGTTATAGGGAGCTTTTGCATCTCGTTTGGAATCATTTGGTTGAGTATTGGGTGAGCTATGTTCATTTCAATGGGTTTTCTATGTTGCTGATTGTTAGTTTCAGACCTGGTTACAGTCATAACAGTCTGTATTTTGGATGGGTTTTAGAGCTGTGATGGTGTTAGAAAGTATTGGGAATCATTGTGGAAGACTCAATTAACATTGCTTGGATTAAAGACTTCTAAATCACTGATATTGCAGGCATACTCTACATATTGTAAGCTGAACAGTAGTACTGTCAGCAACTTTAATATTATTGCAAATTCAATGTTTGTATCTGCCCACTGAATAAGTGGAAGAGGCTGGCTTGCCGCCTATTTACTTAGTTTGCTTTGTAATTTCCTAAGTCTCCGCCATATGGTCGCCTCTTATCCATCACGGATTGAGTAGCACATACTTGGTGTTGAGCTACATTTTCAGTATTGCATTAGATAGGGATCCTCTGACCGAATGCTCGTCGTTCACCGGCGCATCTCGTGGTTAGAGTTCTTATTCAGCAATTTCCTTTGAGATCCTCTGACCAATGCTCACACCTTGCCCACATCGGGATCCTGGTGTACATTCTGGTTAGAGTTGCTTTCCGCATCGTTTTGGTTTATGCTAACCTTAACGGGTGCATGTTGCATTGTAATCATTTGTGAAAAAAAAATAAAATAAAATTGGTCCGGTTCATTAGAGTTGTCTTGGGGCTTTGCAATACATGCCTCTTGATTGATGAAGTCTTCTTCTTCATAGGAAAGTTTTAATAGTTTGTCTTCCTTGCATTCAGGCTCATCTCTAGAAGTTTCTGTTCTTGTCATGTCAAAATCAGCAAGCTCCTTTGTAACCAAATTTTTTGCCTTAGACTCTTCCTTCTCTCTCACAAGGATTCCTCGAGAATCTCCTTTCTTCCTTGATCTTCTTATGTAGTTAATCAAACCCTTTTTTCAAGGATCCCTCCATACAACAAAGTCCAAGAAAGCTTCAATGGAAACATTGTTTTTGATCTCATTAGGAATTTTTTGATATTTATCAATAAATTTGGGAGCTTCACTTTCATAGTTGACTCTTTCCTTCTGTAATCTTATCAGCATCTTTAGGATAGAGTCTTCTTCCTTAGGTATAAATTCAGGTGGCCAATCCATGTTTTCACTTAACAAGCCAAAGAACCAAGAAAAACAATTGAGATGCTTTTCCCGAAGGTGAATTTACCAACACACATGCAAGTGTTGATCACTAACCAGCAACTGAAAATCTAACAAGGTTTAGCTTCCCAACAAGTTGGCAGGAAAAACTCCGCTCTGATACCACTGTAATGGCTCACCCCAATTTAAGATTTGACTTGAGATGTTTTGCTCAATATTTCAGTTTGATAGATGTTCCATTTAATCACTCAGCTCATTGACATTGCATTAATGATAATGAATTCAAAAGAAATGCTTATACAGATTTGATAATCAACCATAACATTACATATCTCTTACATATGACTGAACATGATAACATAAGAGTAGGAGTATGTTTTCACAACTTCAGACTAAGCAATAGTATACAGCAGTTTATATTCAGATCCTTTCACATTCAGTCTGGGCATTAATATAGAGCAGTTTACAAGAGTTTGAACTCAGAAACATATAGCAGCTTAATGAAATCTACCTTATTCATCAACTGGTTGTTACATAGTTAGGATAGCGCTTTTAAATATATTGCAGACCTATATAATGTGACGCTTGGCTAAGAATGAACTTGCAGCTTCAAGCTGACAGTAGATGATGCACAGGAACTTCCACACCTTAGCTACAATAGCCCTCATGACCTCCTCACAAACAGTGGAGACTTCTCAGACCCCACGCAGGCTTCTGAATGCTTGCATACAAATAATGACAGCAGTAAATAAGCCCCTGGAACTGTTACCTCAGACTGATAATGAACAGCAGCAACCTGGGACTGTGTGCAGGTTTGGAAAAGGATAGCAGCAGCCTGGTAAATGCCTGAAACACTGATATATGCCCATGTCTAGCTTCTTTAGCTTCATATGACTGCCACATATGCAGGATATATTCCCAAAACCCCCACGTGAGAAGGAAGCAGGCCCAAAAATGCAGACACATGGCCACACCTAGGAGAAAATGCTCACACCAACACCAACGCAGCTCTCACGACCTCCAAAAGTCACTATTCACCAGGGCGACTGAGAGTTAATACTTTATCTAGCAATCTGAGGAGACCACGACTGGAGTTGCAGGAAACACAGCTCTAAATGAATGTGTAGTTGCTTCTACAAAGACCCACGACCTCTTCTCAGATCCCTGCCTGACTCATTGTAGAAGAAACTCCAACATTGAAGATGTATGATGTCTTTAAAACCCTTATAACCACAGCTAGCAATATGCAATAGGAAACAACCATTGAAGATGCAGAAATGTAGTGGCCATCTATTGTGAATATCTCTCCACAGTTGGTCGCCCAAACCCTAACACCAAATAACAGAAATGAATAACCTTTATCTTCAATTTTGTCTTCGCAGGAGACCCACAAAATTGCTTGATCACCCAATTGGAAAAATCTGTGTGATTTTCCCCCACAAACCAGCTAGGGTGGTATCGTTTCACCACCAAAACCGATCTACTTCAAAAGGGTTTTCGTCCTTCCAAAGGCTGAGATGAACCAGGTTCAATCTCTTGAATCGCAAGGGTCTCAAAAACAGAAATAGAATAACACAACATAACCAAATCAGCTCAAATAACCTCCTTTTATACTTTTTTCCCCAAACTCTCTAGAAGCTTCAATTTTAAAATTTACCTTTTAATGCTGAACCACGGGACGCTTCAAAATCATGACCCGCTGAACGGGACGCCCCGGGATCTGGGATTCGCATTTCTATGCCCCCTCGGTCTCGCCAATCGCCACTAAAGCCGGGGATGGAGGATGGGAGACGTCTCCAAGTTTCCTTAGGAGACGTCTCCAAGTCTCCAAGTCTCCTTGGGAGACGCCCAGGAGTTTCCTGGGAGACTGGGAGACGCCCAGGAGTTTCTTGGGAGATGCCCAGAAGTTTCCTGGGAGACTGGGAGATGTGTTCCATGAAGGTTTGTCTGGCTTTGATGGTCTTAATTTGGGTTTTATTGTTAATGCAAAATGATGTACACCATGAAGGTTTGTGTGGGTTTGGAGGTCTTAATTTGGGCTTGGCGGCGGGGGCTCCGCCCCTCGACCCCGCCCTGTATCGCGACAGGGAGCGCGCCCAGGGCGCTGCCCCGGGACCCTGCGAGGGGCGCTGCCCCTCGACCCCGCTGGGGGCGCTGCCCCTTGACCCCGCTGGGGGCGCTGCCCCTTGACCCCACTGGGGGCGTTGCCCCCAGACCCCCGCAAGGGGCACTGCCCCTTGACCCCACTAAGGGCGCTAACCCTCAAACCCATTAGGGGCATTGCCCACAAACTCCCATTGAATTCATTTGATTTTCTAAGTACTCTCCACTAGTTACCTTCAATTTTACAAAAACAATTTCATTTGTCAAATTTTATTTAGCAATTAGCATTCAAGATATCTTCGTATTTAGATTTAGTATTTCAAATTTTGCTATGTTATAATTTTACTAATTAGTAATTTGAGTAATTTCCTATCGTTTCATTTGAAATGTAATTCTTATATTGTTATACTGTTATACATCCTTTCAAAACTAGTTTTTCAAGTACTATAAGTATATTTATAACTATATCAGCACCACCACCCCACCACCCCGCCGCCGCCGTCCCCCCCGCCGTCTCCCCGCCGTCCCTAAACTTAGGCCCTTGTCCCCCGCTTCCTAAACGCTTTCCCCTGGCTCCCCTGCTTCCCCTCATTCCCCAGCCCTCCGCTGCGGGAATCGCACTTAAACTCACCTTTTTAATGACCTTTTTATTAAAATAATCATATTTTGACATGCAAGGTCCCAGTTTAATATATCCATGATTTAAAACATCTTATTCTGGTTCCAATGAGCTACAACACTAAGGCCCTCTTTTAAATAATTTAATTAATAGTTGGCAACCTTAGTAATTCAATTAAAATATAAGCCATTAATATATTTGAAAGGTGGAAAATTGTTTTTTTGCTTCCTCTCCTAGGGTTTAAGACCTAGAAAGGACAATTTTCACTAACATTCACTCAAGAACAAACCCTTGAGATCTCAATGCAAAAGAGAAAGAGATCTTGCAAAAAGGTTGTTCTAGGGGCTGAATATGATCTAATGAGGGGTTCACCACCAAGTTTAGACTTGGAAAATATAATGAATTGCAAGGTGCAACACTAAACCCTAATTGAATGCAAAGTAACACTAAATGACCTAGAAAAGTGAATGAAATGAAACAGAAAACTGAAGACAGGAAGGTGTGCACCTGGGAAACTAGAGATGGCTGAATGGAGGTCTGAATCACTAGAAATTTTACTTTTAATGTTGACCGGGACTCATTCGCCAAGCTGGGCGAATCAGTCCTGTTTCTGGAAAACTATGCAAGAACGGGAATCTGCCAAAAGGGTATCCAAATCTGTAAAAACCTGAAAATTGACTGGAATTGGGACTCATTCGCTAGAAGTGGCGAATCAGTCCAGCTGAGCTTTTCAGAAGCTTCAAAGGCTGATCCTGCTCTTCTCTATCTTCTTTGTTCTTCCTGATTGGTTTCCGGATCCGAAACTGCAATTCGTAACCTATAGGTGATCTCCAAGTATCTCCAATGCTTGATGACAACTTTGACAACTTTAAATAATTTGCAACTTTTCTCCAATCTTGCTCATTAGGTCTACAATCTAGACCTGCAAATCACACACAAAGGAGAGGGGAAAATGTTGTGGGGTTAGTGGATAGGGGTTTGCCTTGGTCAAACCCCGTTTTGGAAATCAATCCTTGAAATGAAATCAAATAAAAATGGAGAATGATGAATGAACAAATAACAATGTTACAACTCACCAAACCCTAGCAATAAGGTGCTACAAACATGTATGCAATGGCTCCAACGGATATAGACTTTGACACTTGCTTGAATGATGTTGATCTTGAATGTAATGCTTGCTTGAATCACAAAATCCTACACCACAATTGTTAGCTCTAAAACAACATGATGCATGAAATCCTTGACATGATTGATGCTTGAAGAATGCTCTAAAATGCTTGATAATCTACCCTTGAATGCTCTTGAATGCTCTTGTGAACACTTGATTGCTTGTTAGATTGCTAGGTGATCTCTTGAATGCTTGGGGATGAAAATGAGAGAAAGAACCTTGTATTTATACTCAATTATGCAAGAATTCTCAAAATAACAACACTACAAGCCGACATCAAATCTAGGAGAAAAAAATCCCGCCTGAAATTTTAATTAATTTTAATTTTGAGCCACATGGGACTCATTTGCCCAAGATGGCGAATGAGTCCCATCTGGCATAATGTATGGGACCAAAAATCAAAAGTGCTTAGAAAGGTGTAAATACAAGTTCGAGACCCAAAAATCTAGGTGGGATTCATTCACCCAAGGTGGCGAATGAGTCCCATATCACTAAATTTGGGCCATTCAAACCAAAAACACCAGAATTATGATTGGCTAATGATTGGTGTTGGGATTATCCTCGAAAAAGTGCAATAAATGAGGCTTGTGGATGCAAAATAGGGCCAATTAAAGCATAAGAAAGCCCAATTATTAATGACAAGCCTAGAAAAGTGTGAAAATGTGTTACAACACTTTACACCACTTTAAAATAAGGCAAGATTAATGTTTATTTTGACTAAAAAGAGGCTTATTATGTTCAATTATTTAATAAAACCTTAGAAAAGTGTGAAAGTATGTTACAACACTTTAGCAAGGTACAATTTAAATCCATTAGTTTACAATAGCCCAAGACCTAATGTGAATGTGTCAACCACATTACAACACTAAATCAAGGGCCACATTACAACACTAAATCAAGGCGATATTAAGCTCAATTCTGTACAGAGGGCCCAAACAAGTGTGAAAATGTCCCTGACGACATTTTTCAACACTACAATACTCATTTTGCAAAAACTATCGAAATGCATCGAAATTGGAAACTAACTACACTATTTGATCCCAATGAAGAATAATGATGAACGGGGCCAACTAGATGACTTTCTATAAATAGGTACTCCTCCAAGAATCTTGGAGCCCAACCTGGATGTCGGAAATAACATCTAAGAGCATCGTAGAACTCCTCTACACCATCTGAGCTCACTAGTAACCTCAAATTATCCCTTTGAACATGCAAACACAAACCTAGAAAGACATCTCCAACTGCAGAGCAAAAGAACCCTAAAATGGGGACATTACACTTATGGACAGCCATGAACCCCCCACTTTTGGGCAGCAAAAGAAACCATTCCAATAGAATTACCGAAACAAAGAATTTTCTAAAACCACAAAGAAAGTGGATCCCAAAAATGAACTCTGGAGGAAGACGCTTTGGTTTTCATGCAAGGAGCATTGGGAACCAAGACATAGGTGTAGGAACCCTGGTGGTTCTCAACCCGAAACCCTGACTGAAATTGTTTGTTTTTGCAAGTTTGTATTTTTTTTGTGTTTTTGAGGTTTTTAGACAAATAGCAAAAAGCTGCGATTTCACTAATAAATGCTTAAAAAATTCAAAATAAATTCTAGAACATGAAATAAGCTTAGATCTTGCTCATAAAAGGTAGGCGCATCATTTATTTTCACTTTCAGAGCATTTACAATGGCTAATACTGATATATGAATGAAATACAATTTTATTATGAAAAAACCTGGTTTTTCTTCTTGATGGCGCCAGAGGATGAATGAAATCGTACGGCTGAATGAATGAAAGGGTCTCCAGTCTCTGAAAATCGATGCTAAGACTCTGAAAAACCTAGCCGCCCAAGTTCCCTCTACCAGAGACTGAAAAAGGAAGGCGTATCCCTCTGAGGAAGAATAGTACGGCCCTGCTGGTACAACAATACGGACTGTACAGCAGCAACAAGAATATAGTACGGCCTCAATAATAACTGTCAGATCTCTGTAAATAGAACCTCTGAGAAGTCGCCCCAACTGCCAGATGATTATTCTCTGCTAACTCTGAATGAATAGGTCAATGAATCCAATCTGTAACCCCTGAATGAAGTCACCAAGATGCAAGCTTAAACTGGTATTTCACAGTCTCAGTCTGCCAATTCCTGAAGAGGTATCGTTACATTTGTACCCCAAATAATTTTTTTTGGCATTCTGTGTAAATTGAGCTAAATCTTGTTAAAATGCCATAAAAGGTCTGTTTTAGGTCAAACCAATCATAGAATCTTGGTGGGTTTCTGTCAAGGAACACATGTACAAAATTATGAAAAATTGAAAATTAGGGTTTTTTCCCCTATTTTCAGGGAAATCCCCCGAAAATAGGACCTTCCCAGAAATGATCGAAAATGATTTTGATAGGCTTAAAAGGCTTCACGATCACATTGGTCAAGTCAGAATCATCAAAAGACACGTTTTACTCTGGTGGGTCTATTTCTCTTTTTCAGGAACGAAGTTAGGAGCTCCACAGCCATTAATGGCAGATTGGCCAGTACCAGGTGTTGAAAGCTAAGCTTCAAAAGCTTCAACGATACAACCATGGCGGAAAAGGTCAAAAAAGATGCTGTTTGACGAAGGAGATTCCTGAAAACGAAAAAGGTCAAAATTTGACTAACTCTGGAGATGCTACGAAGGGGAGATTGCTCACATGTTGAAAAGGCGCCTTCTTCAAGCAGGGGCGCCCATGGTCTTTGAAGGTCAAAGTCAGTAAGATCATCCGAAGCAGTCATTCTCAACGTTTGGTTGCTGGCTCAACAGTGAAACAAACATCCAGATCATCTGATGGATAGATCATAAGCAGCTGCTGACAAAGCAAAAAGAGGCAGTTAAGGAATTATCAGGAAATCACAGGTAAACGACAAAGTTGCAAGAAAAAGAGCCTTTCTTAAAGAAAGGCGCCCTTTCTTTTGGACTTCCAGATGCTGACCAATGACAAAAGGCCTCCTTTGATAACATTCTCAGCTCAAAAAGATCTTGGAAACGCAACTGCAAGCATCAATACCTGACAGAGCAGTCAACGGATAATCTGGATCAAAGTAGGCAACTTGTCAGACGAAAATAATCAAGCTAAAAGGCAAAAGCGCCCTTTTCAAGGAGGGGCGCCCTTGGATAAAGGAACCCTAATTTGAGATCCAGATTTCCCGAAGACAGTCATTCTTAGCAGAACAGAGCTGGGTACCTGATGAAACGTCATGTGAAAACATCTGACTCTCCGATCAACGAGAAATCCAGTTCAAGGCACGAGAGGTCATTTCAAATAAGCTGAAGAACGAAGACTGAAAAATCACTAAGGCATTGGCAAAAGCGCCCTTTCTTGGGAAAGGCGCCCAGTCTTCTGGAGCCCTTAACTCAGCTTTTTATCATTCAGTCTCCCAGGCACTTCTTTCCAGTATGGATTCAGCTCCGCAGTGAATGTGTCCATGACGTCTCAAGATCAACAGGCAACGCCAGATTCAGGATCCAACAGAGGGTTTTCAAGAAAGAAAATACTTTAAAAACTTGCAAAGGATGAAAAGGGACGCCTAAAATAAGTCAAAGGTCATTTGTTGACTAAAGTCAAAAGCTTTTTGAGTTAAAATTGGCTAAAACGCTCCACGATTGGTGGAAATCACCTTTTTAACTTCAGATCGAACTCAAATCACCTTTTGAGCTTGTGTTAGGTCCCCAAATTTGTGGATCTGAAGCTCAAACATATATATTCAAGGAGATGGCGTCCCCTTTTCATTATTTCATTGCAGGTTGAAGGATAAAAACAGCCACAAAGCTCTCAAGGACGCCATTGAAGATCTGAAGGAGGTTTTCATCCGTTCTTCATTTTTATTGCAGATCTGAAGCAGGAAAGGGTTGCCATTTTGAGGATTGGATCAGAGATAGTTTTTTTTGAAGATCAGCTAAAACTTCCAATCCACCTTCTGTCTTTTTCCTCTCTTCTTGTCTTAGGTTTTCTTGCATCTGACAGAAAAAGCAACAGGCTACATCAGATCTGATCAACTGGGTAGATTCAGCATCATTTTCCAGAGAAACCCATCTCAACAAATTTTACAAAATCAGCAAACTTGCTGCCCCTATTTTTGGGGGTTTTTCCGAAAAAGTTTCAGAATCCAAATTCTGAGGAACTGGGTTTGTTCAGCATTGAAGCACGAACAAAACCCATGTGCCAGATTTTTTCCGGAAAAATACTTCTCGGCAGGGCGCTATTTTTAAGGGTTTCCGAAAATCATCTGAACTAGGTCAAGCTTACAGTCAATCTTTAAGTTTTTCAGGATGCAGTACTCCCAGGTGCAATACGAGACCAAGACGGTCTTACTCCATGATTACCTGAAAACAGTTGACACAAATCTACACCAAGTAAATCCAGTGGTCGATTTGGAGCAGTTAGAAGGCATGAATCAAATAACATTGCAGAATATCGAAGAATCCGGATTGCTGCAAGCCGCATCAATTCCCATCACACTACAAAGCGTAGAGCTCGTAATCGCTTGTATCAAGCATTACAACCCTACCACCAGAGAAATCAGAGCAGCAGATGGAAGGATTGTTTGCAGTTTAAAGCCTCAAGATATCGAAAGATGTTTTGATATTCCCTCACATCCTAACAGCAAAGTCATATCATTGACGGAATGTGAGAAAGCTTTTGAGACAGCCAAGGACAAATGTCAAAGGATAATGGCCGAAAAATGGCTAAAAGTGACAAAGGCAAGCTTGCCTAAGTTGTTGGGGCGAGGAGAATGTAAAGACGAGTACGCAGTGTTAATCACTCTACTCAATAGAGTCACTGGAGAAGAAGATGGTCGTCAATTCCAGCCATGGATGTACTATGTCATCGCTAAAATCATTGGCAGGAGGGAATACTATGACTGGGCCACTTTGATCAGTGACACACTCCACCGACAAATCACTGGGTATCTGGAAGCTCATAGGTTCCACATGTGCTCCTACCTGGTATACTTGATAGCCTTCCAAGGCGATTTCAGGTTATTGAACAATGTGGGAACCTTAGGTGTGCAGAAGGTTCACGAGTTTTTCACACGCCTTGAGTTTACTCAAGCGGAAAGACACTTCAAGAAGACAAGTGATCACTTCACCATGCACATAGTTCGTGAGCTTAACCATGAGATGCACGTGCGTATTTCACAGACAGCCAGAGAGGCAATGGCGGATTGGGCAGATTGGTTCATCCAATTTCCTACATTCTCCTACATACGCGTGTATGGCTACATTGGCCACCCCGCCATGCTACCAAGACACCCTTCAGATAGGGTAGTTTTCATGGAGTTCCTGAGACAGTTGTCCGAGGTTCATGTCCACTTGCGCTTGAAGAGGAAGACAGCTGTTAACTTTCCCGTTGAAATGGGACTATATAGATGTGAATCCGCGGCAGATGCAAAGATGATGGGTCAAGAAACAAGGAGGTTTAACCTCAAATATCTCATTGATAGAAGATCTTATGATCCCAGAGGACTCTATGCAGCACACCTTGAGCAACACTCGTCACATAAGTCTTCTATGGAAGATTATTGGGTGAATTGTAAAGACGAGTATGAAGTGCGAAGAAGGAATTACAGCAGATTCAGACTCCCACAGATTGCTGATTTCATGTCAGCAGACATTGAGGGCCTGTCAGATGATGAAGGGGAAGTCATTCTCCCCACATTCTTCGCAGATTCAGTTGACTCCCAACCGCTCCCGAGAGTGGATTGGTATGCCAAAGAGGATACATCTATAGAAGAAAGAACGAGTAGAGTGGTTAGAAATAGCCAACTCTATCTCGACAGCAAGAAATCAAGGAAGGTGATACCTCACAGAACAGAGCCGCCACAGGTTCAGTCTACACCACCTTCCACTTCAAGAAGGAAACCTAGACAAAAGCAATGGTGCAATCCTCCCCAAGGGATGAGGATGTCCAAACCTAGAACACAGAGGACACCAGTGGAGAAAGCCACACATAGTCCTGAAATAATCACGGGTATTGCTGCCCCAGAACAAAGAGTAGAGACTGCTACCCCTGATTCAGCAGAAGTTATCACGGAGGAACCAACAGCATTAGTTGTTGAAGAACTAGTGGCTGAGCCAATGGCAGAGGTAGCAACAGTAGAAGCAGCAGCAGAAACGGTGCCTGTTATGGAAACAGAGCCGCCAGCATCACCAGTATCATAGCGAACACAGGTCCTCATCGACTTGGATTCGCCACCGAGAGACATTACTCCAGCACAGTCTCACACATCTAGCGTTCAAGGGCCTCACGTCCCTCCTAGTGAAGTTCGCCGAGATTCTATTTGGCTCGAAGGTTTCCTAGGAAGGAAGAGGGAAAAACCCTCATATGAGCTTGACTTTACCGAATTCGACCACGTCCCACAAGACACGTCGGCGAAGAAGTTAAAGAAGCAAGTTCACATAGAAAGGAATGCAGAATGTGAGATCATCATAGAGACTGCCGCTCCACCAGTAGAGAAAAGCATACACGAGGTTCAAGTAGAGGACTACACTTTGTCTCAACTTAACCTCGGGAAGACTACACGACAGGTGGAGGCGGACCTTCTCGGAATAGCTTCGGTGAGCGCACAAGAAAGGATGGCCAAGGATGGTAAAGAAAAGGCAGCCTTAAAGGCTGAAAATCAGAAACTGAGGTCTTACATCACCAGCTTGATACATGGCACACCCAACGTCTCAGCCCTACCGGCAGGACTACTAGATCTCCCCGCCGAACAAAATCATCGGCAATTGTTAACATTCGGCAAACACTTGAGGAATCAGGTGGAAGAGTTTGTTCTCAAGGGTAGATGCGTACTGGCTAACCTATACCAGTTACGGGATAGAGCACATGAACTTCGTGTGGAGATCCAGCAGTCAGAACAGAAGATTGCAGAAAAGAGGCTTGAAGACGAAAGTACAATTGCAGATTTGCAATTAGCATATCAATCAGTATACTCTGAGGAAAACAAGCAACATCTTTTTGCTTGGAAAGAACAATTGGCGTACAAGGTGAAAGCCTACGACGCTCATTCAGTAGAGATGATTGATTACAGAAGGGTGGTTGCCACTATTATCAACTTCGCAAGAATGTTGGTAATATCTTTCCCTTGCATGGAATATCAGCGTGAGGGAGGAGAATACGTCGAGTTGGTGACTGTACAGAACCAGTTCAGGGATGTCATCCGCAGCACCTTTCTTGACGATCCAGAGGGTTGTAAGCTGGCTAAGGTAGCAGCTTTATCAACCAAGTTAGAAGAGGCAGCATCTCAATGCATTGACTTCGGAAATCAGCTCACAACGGGTGAGGTCATGCTCCGACGCCACGTCATCATCCTACGGAGCATTAACTCCCCAGAAGCTGATGAGGTCAATCAATGGATTGAGACACTGTTGATTAATGGCGAGTTATAAATGCACCAGAAAAGGACGCCATACACACTCCAAGTGGCATTCATGAGACTTGAGTTGACTTGACGCTTCTTTCCAAGTCAACTCGAGATGCTATTAAATGTAGTTGGAGTTAACTTGATGCTTCTTTCCAAGTTTAACTCCACTTTCCTTAAATCATGCATTGTCAGATCCCACTAATTAAGGATGTCTAATTGACTTCCACGATTTGTGGATCTTAGATCTCCACTAAATGTGGATGTCTATTTTGGAGGGAGACTTTACATTTAAGTTCACCTTTAGTTTGCTTTCAGTCAACTGAAGTAGTTTCCAGTTGACTCTTTGTTGACTTTCAGTTAACTGAAGTAGCTTTCCAGTTAACTGCTTGTTCCCCCTATTTAGGAATAAATCTTGCTAATTGATTGGCAAGAACTCATTATTAACTCAAGGAGATTTTGGGGTTGCCCACTCCTTTGAGTTCTATAAATAAGAGCCTTGGGCTCATTATTTGTTTAACCTTTACTTGCTATGCAAAATTGCTGCGCCATTGTTGCCAACACTTTGAAAGCGAATATTTGTTCACTCTTGGATGAGAGTTCGTTGGATGATTGTAATTGTGCATGATTTCGTGCCTTTGCTTTCCCAACTTTTGTAGTTCGTTGATAAAGCATTGAAGAAGAATATCAGAAGGCGCTTGCATTTTGATCATCTTGTTTGAGTTATGTCTACGTCCTGTGTTTAATAGCTCGTTGTCTCATTTCCCTCCTCGGATAGGAGTCCCTCCTCCTTGGATATTTGTTATTGACAGTTGTCGTTTGATGTTGTTTAATGTGTTGACTTCCAAGCTATACTTCGGATAGGAGTCCCTCCTCCTTAGCAAGCTCGTTGGCCAAGGCATCGTGATTTTGTTGTTTCTAGTAAACTATTTCTTAAGCTCATACCTCGGATAGGAGTCCCTCCTCCTTGGCAGATCTCGGATCTAGTTTACCGTGCAGAGTGTTTGCTTGTACCAACCTTATCCCGGTGTATACCCGAGAGTTCAGAGCCTCGGTCATATCCTCTGGAGACGGCGAATTCAAGTGATCCAACCATTCCATTCCCGCTCCTTTACCCTCATGCTCTGTTCATCTTGAAGGTATTGGATAGATAAAAGCTAGTTAGTCGTAGTTAAGATCTGCAGAAACCAGAGAAAAGCTTAGCTACGGCGCATTGTGTTTGTGCACCCTTGTGTCCTGCCGCTGAAGCATAAAAAGATAGGAACCTAGTTAGACATTTCCCTTCCCTACGCATTGCTCCCAGCAGAGAGGGACTTCTCCTCTTTAAATAACGAAGAAGTGTTGCAAAACATTTGAAATAGCTGAACGTTTACAATCAGCACTCCAGAGGTGCTAATTTACACGCCAATAGGATGCTTTTGAAGTTAAGATATTTATTTAACTTGCTGGGACGGATTCTAGGAGCTTCAATGGTCTTTTGAGTCAGAACAAATGCATATGCACACACTTGTAATCAAAAGATGAGGTGCCTTGATCCAATTTAGGATTTTTCTTCCCTTTTAAGTATATCCCCTAGTCAATTGATAGGTTTTGAAAGAATTATCCAAGGTTTCTGAGTATGGAATGGATTTTGTCTTTGAAATGTTCAGGAACATTTATTCAGGTTGGGGCTAATGTTGTGACCTTTTTCACACATCGCCCCATTGCAAATGGGGACCCCCTAATTTTGGCTTTGCTTTTCGGTCGTTTTGTTGTTGTCTCTCTTTATTACTATCTATCTTTTCGGGATAGGCCCGCCGTTGAACCTTAACATGAAATTTTGGCTAAGTCTAAAAATTAGGGTTTCCATCTTTCGAGCCAATTTGAGGTCAAGTGAGGTGAATAAATCTAAAATAAAGACTAACATTGTTGTCAGTGTGCTTCCAACAGGCTCTCAGCAAAATTTCATCAAATTCCGGGTACTTACTATTTTTAGTAAGTGTGCAATTACGGGCAATCCTTCAGCATTTTTGAGATTCCGACAGTCACACTGCATTTAGAACACATCAGTTGCTCGCGTGCAAAATTTGAGCTGAAATGGACAACTTGCTATTTTTAGCAATTCAGCTTCCGGGACAAATTTCAGGGCTTAGATGGAGAGTGTGTCAACGCATGTCTACATTTTCCTTCTAGGTTTTTCGAGAGCTTCGCGATGATGTAACATGCAAAGTGAGACGACAACTTTCAGAGTTCAGCCTTCAGAGGCTATTTTTAGGGTTTGCATGTCAAGATTTTCTTTGCATGTCTGCATATTCCTTGTGGGTTTTTCAAGAGCTACACAATGATATGACATGCAAATGGAGATGGTCACTCAGTAAGGAACTTACTATTTTTAGTAGGTGTGTCCCGGTAGCCGCCTCCTAGCAATTCAGAATCATGAGCTGATCGCAATGCATCAGAAATGAAGACAAACAGAAATCATTTGATACGCATGCAGAGAAAATTAGGGTTTCCAGCTTCGGGACCTGAAAAGAGAGGTAAAAAGTCAGAATTTTTGAAAACCGGTGTAAACCGCTGCGATCAGTATCCTTCAAGCTATCTGCTGGTAAAATTTCAAGTCAAATGGAGCACTTACTATTTATAGTAAGTCATTTTGGAAACAGGCTAAAAATAGCAAATCACTTGCATGCGCCGATGTCAGCAATAAGGTCACATGGTGAGGAGCGCATCATTCAAATTTCAAATCAATCGGAGCAGTGGAGCTATCAGAAGCAAGTAGTTACTATTTATAGAAAATCACCTTCAGAAATGGGCTAAAAATAGCAGGCCGACCCGAAATAGCAATATCAACAGGGTAACAAGGTCGTGAGGATGCAGTGTTTGAAATTTCAAATCGTTCTGAGCTTCAGAGATGCAAAAATTGAGACTTACTATAAATAGCAGGGCATGGAGAAGCTAGCAAAAACGAGGAAAAAGTGACTAAGTCTGGAACTTCATCCTGCAGCTACCTGAAAATGCGCCCATCTTGGCCTTGAAGCATAAAAATTTCTAAGTCTGGAACTCGTCCACCTGCCTAGGAAAAATGCTCCCTCCTCTCAAGACTGAGCATGGAAAAATTTTCTAAGGCAAAAGCTCATCCTGCTCCTATGGCAAAATGCGCCCTCATGACAGGAGATTGATGAAAAATAAACTAAGGCATGAAAACTTCCTCCTCAACATGCCAAATGCGCCCTCAAGGTGGTGGAAGCAAAAGTTTCTAAGTGTTGAGAATTTCATCCTGCTCCCTAGCCTAAATGCGCCCATGCAACAAAAGTCAAAGAAGGTCAATTTTTTTCATCCTGCTTATATGCCAAAATGCGTCCACCTTGAGAGATGTCTAAGAAAAATGGCTAAGTTAAAAACTCATCCCTCACCATGTAGAGAATGCGCCCAAGTTCATAAAGGAAGTCAAAGAGGTCAATGTATTTCATCCTCCACCACCTCAAATTTGCGCCCATCCTCCACTACATGCCAAATGCGTCCAAGCTGCATGGTAGAATAAGTTTGAAAAGGACAAGTCAAGGCGTCAACATGCTTATCCTCCTCATATGCTGAAATGCGCCCAAGAATAGCCAGTCAAAGAGTCAACAAACTTCATCCTTCATGAAGTTGCAAATGCGCCCAAGCTCAACAAGGAGGAGTTAACAAGAAAGTCAAAGGGTCAAAGGGCTTCATCCACCTCACATAGTAAAATGCGCCCATCTCCAAGCATAACATGCATGAAATTTTTCTAAGTATGAAATTCATCCTCCTAGAGGCATCAAATGCGCCCAAAAGAGGGCATGTGGAGACAAAAATGAAGAAGTTGAAGAGTCACATGCTAGGCGTAGTAAACATTAATCCTCCACACATGCTAATATGCACCCAAGTTCAAGTGGGTAAAGGGGTGAATAAAATACAAGGCATGGTGAAAATGAAGTTGATGCTAGGTGTTAGAAATTTAATAGAAAATATTGCCAAGGCGTGTGAAGTGAAGTATGCTAGGCATGATTTTATCCTTCATCAAGTATGCTATGCGCCTAAAGTAAAGGTGGTGGAATAAAGTTGATGAGAGAAGATATTGCTAAGTGGTGAATAAAGATGTTAGGCGTGGATTCAAAATATATCCTTCATGATGAATAAATACGCCCAAGGGGATGGAAGTGAAGTAAAATGTGTTGGGTGCCTTCATGAAAATTTTCCAAGTCAAGTTTCCACCACTAGCAAATGAGCGTGGATGAAACAAATTTTTTCTCACAGGCAAGGTGAATAGAGTTGAGTAAAATTTCCTAAGGCAAAATTTTCAAGGTGATCCAAAAATTTTCTAAGGAAAATATTTTCTTCCTTAGAAAATATGCCTAGACCCAAGGTGGTGAAATTTTTCTTGAAGCACAGATGAGTTGCCAGTGATGAAGTCAGGATGCTAGCATTGCAGGATGGGTCAACAAAAATATTTTCAAGTCAGAACAACACAAGATGTTCATGGGGATGAAGAAATGAAATAAATTGTTGAAAGTTATTTTTCCAAGGTGCAAAATTCAATAAAATTAGATGAACCCGTTCGTTGTGCACCCATGAGTTTGACGCGCTCTAAAGGAAATTTTCTTTTGGGTATTGAAGATTATCGATGAGGAATGGATTTTAAGGTCTTCCATAGCTCGCCGAGGTTTCTGTGATAAAGATTTCAAATGGGCACCAGGTTGATGAATTTTCCTAAAATTTGAGAAAATTTTCTAAGGCAGGGAAGAAAATGTGTTTTCAAGATAAAAATATGCCTTGGCGGACGAATTTGAAATTGAGTGCCTAGATAATTTTTGATCAAATTCCTGATGAAAGCATTTTTCTCGAGTCTGAGTTGGATGAAATATCAGAAGTGAAGTACGCCCAGGCAAAAGACAAGATGGGTTGAAAATTTGGCTAAGGCATGAAGGATTGAACTCCAAGTTGACTAGTGAGGACGATGAACGCTTGGAAGTTAGAGCGTGAAAATTAGGTAAGTAAAGTGAATTTATTTTATGAAGTGTTCTAATGCTCTTCTCCTTGCTTGTTTTGCAGGAGAAACGTTGAGGCCAAACGACGATGACTTAGGAAGATGAAGCAAGTGATCCAAGATGACATTTCAACCTTGAAGAAAGAAAAGTTGCGAAAAATGGCTAAGTATTGAGACTTACTATAACTCAAGTGACAAAGAAGAAGTTGAAGAATGACGTCGAGAAGAAGATCAAGAGCAGTGTGAACGCATTTCAAATGGGAATCTTCTAGAAGATGGTGGCCATTAATTGCTCATTTATTGCCCCACTCTCCATTATGGCAGTTTTTAGGGCGAATCTTGTTTAGGGCTGAGGTGGCACAATCTGGGCCATCTAGCCAATTGTAATCTTAGCCGTCCATTGGACTTGGCCATCTATAAAAAGGGGAGTCCCCCTCATTTGTATCTCATTAGAAATTAGCTTAGAGTAGACATAGAATAGAGAGACAGCTAGGTGATAGCTTAGAGTAACTTAGTATAGATGGATAGTGTAGTTTGGAGAAGAGGGAAAGTTTTCCCTTGAAAACTTTGTAAGAAATTGTTGTGAACACTCTCTCAATAAAAGATTTTTTCATTGATGGTGAATTTCGTCTTTGTTGTGAGTAGCTAGCAAGGTTTCTTCATCCTTCCAATTCAAATGGTAGCGTAAAATAGTTCAAAGTAGTATAATTTTCATTACATGCAAGTAGATGTTAGCTGTGGAATGTGGTGTTTGATCTAAGCAACTTCGTCTATCCATACCACTAGTGTATTTGTTGATGGTGAATGCGCCTTGTGTGGTCAACTGGAATATCATGTACTTAACTTCAATCATGATTTGTATGTCTATATGCGTCGTTGTGATGGTATTTCCATGCTAAGTTGTGATCTGAACACCTTGAACTACTCCTCTAAAGATTGCACCGACTCCGTGGAAGCTGTCCAAGGTGAGGCAAAGCAAAGTCTGGTTGAAAGTTTGCTGAAGTTGAACTCCACATCCTACACTTAGAATAGATTTAGACTCTCTAAATCCTGCAACCACTTTAAATTCAGTACTTTCTGGTTAGAATAGGAAACCTGTGCTTCATAGACAAACCTTTTGAGCATTTGAATTCCTTTCTCCGCTGCTGAACAATTCCGTAAGTCCCCTTGAAATACCAACAAATCACATCGAGCCAACTGAGCCTATTCGCACTGAAAGAACCTTGGAGTTGAACGCATGAACTTTCTTGCAATCTTAGCATGCTGGATACTTTGATCAAGAGAGAATAGGGTAGCCGTTGGCGACTTTATTCTGCGTTGGTGCCGTCACGAAAAACACATCAACAGGTGCTACTACATCATTCTCTGTGTTGATCTTCAGATTTAGCTGTCCTTGCTCAGGAATACTATTAATTGCATTATCTGCTCATTAGGTTCTCCATACTTTTCATAACTAAGAGCAGGAATAAATGGAACACTTCAAGAATAATGTTGTAAATGAAATATCTACACAAAAGTATACCAAACAAAGCATATGCTCCCTATCCATTGATACTTCTCTAACTAAAAATAATATTCAGCTAAAAAGCTTCAAGCAAGCATCAACATACATACTCCAATTTGTTCTTTGCCAGAATGTCTCTGAGATACTTAGCATCAAATACCTAGACTATCCCATCTTCCTGGCTCTCTCAAATGTTTTCCTGAGTCAATTTTTGTGTTCCTGTAGCCTACCTCAGTAGTTTCTCAAATATTTTTCCATCACTTTGCAAGACCACCCCTCTCCTGAAATGAGAGGTTATGATAGCATGATGTCTCTTTCCCCTGCAGTTTGTCAAGAAACCTGTCTTCTCAGTCTTCATAACTCCTTCATGCTGCCCATGTATTGCTGTTATATCATTTGTCTTTTGACTATTGTCTCCTTGCATTTTAGAATCATGACAAAGATTGTCATGCCTCTAGTTATAAGGACTGTCTTCTTAATTTTGGATATCCTTCATGAGCACTTGACATTCACGATTATGGAGACCACTGAACCTTTATCACTATGTTATGCCTTTTCAAACCACCGTTCCTCTTCAAAAGATCTCTGCCATCCCTGTTTCCCTTTACACTCATAAACATACTCATCATTTTCCACTTCAATGGAGATTTTTTACATTGTAGAAGACTGCCCTTTTAAACATCTCCAGACTGTCATATTCAATGTCTCTACATGAATATAATATTCACTGTTATAACATTGATCTTCACTGTCTTTTACACTGTAAGATTGCATTTGGTATCTGGCATTTTTTCAGTTAGCTTGGATGTCCTTGCTTTAGTGCATAACTTCTCTCTGGACTGTCACATAAATAAGCAGCCATCATGCATTCATTGGAGGCACTGTCCTGGAGAAAACATCACAACGTTCCACTATTTTCCTGTTTCACTGTCATAGTTTTGCCAAAATCAATATCATTTGTAGATGAATGCTTTGGAGACGAATCTAGTGAGATTTTTTTCCTCACCTATAGATCCAACACCTCAATCCAACAATGGAACATCCTCAAGCCTCATCAAAGAGAGATTAGTTGAAACAGTGGTGAATTGGTAATTGCATGATTGTTCCTCTCTAATAGCTCTTTAATGAGTTGTACTATGTGTGAGCAATTTACTTGCACCATACTGTTTGCAGTGCACTTACTATTCTCTTCATCCATCATCTGCAGTTTGTAATACTATTGAGCAAAAACTGCCATCCTTGTAGTGACATTTGCCTTGTAGGCCACAACTCTTGCAAGATTCAACAGTGTTATACTTGCTGTGAGCCTTTGGTACTCACTTGGAGGAAGGGGAATCTCACTATTTGGAGGCGCTATCCATCTCCATAGTTTCCCATTCTCCTTTCATTGAAATGGACTTCTTGTTGGAACCTCAAAAAGACTGTTGTTACACAATTTTTTGTCCCCTGTTTTCTTTCAAAATGAACAACACTGTGATGACAGTGTCTTTGGGACTGTACAGTCCTTGTCCACAGTCTTCATTCATCTCCAATGACGTTCCCTTTACAATAGCTCAACTATTGAAACATCAGATGCTGCAACTTCCATTGAAATGGTATAAACTCCAAATTTGTCAGGTGGAAGTTCAAATATCACATGAAATGTATCTAGAACATCATGAATCTCATCTGTCTTTTGGCATAAAAACCTTATCATTTCTATATGCTCACTGTCCTTGTAATATGAAGCCTTCATAATTTGTATATGACTGCCCTTTAATTCATGTGGCCTTGTCTTTTACTCATACATAACTGTACAAAGTTTGTAATAACAAGGGTTTCATGGGATGTATCACTTTATATGGCTTTATCTATCCTCTTTTGAATTGATTTATATAGGGGTTGTTATTATGAACTATATTGTCCTATCATCATGCTGTCCTTCTATGACTTCCCTTCAAACTGCAGGCTGCCTACCTATGGTTGTATGATCACTCGCAAGTAGCTTTTGATACTTTCTTGAAAGTCTGTGACAGCATTTACTCCTTGCACTACCAATATTTCTATATTGATTCCAATCTTCATTCAATACTGTACACCTGCTTATTTTCTGTCAACTTTCCTGAGATGTCTGTCCATTTTGCACTATAAATAGTCCTTTTACACAGTTAGCTTCTTCTTGTCACAAGAGCTCAATTTTCTCCCTCATACTACGATCACACATTGTGATCATTTATATTGACTGTCCTTTTTCAAAAAATGCTTTCTAGGTGTCGTAGAGGTCTTCTTCTAATGCTGTCCTTAAACAGATTTTCCAAAAACTGCTCTTCTCTTGAAATCAACAAACCCATCTTGATGCTTAAAATGGACTTACATTCTATCCTTTACCACCTCTATCATCTCATCAAAAATACTATGAAAACTTCTCATTAGGCACTACCAACTGTCCTTATTGATATGACTGTCTTCTTTGGACTACTATGTTGATTATGATCTTCAACTGTCATTGAATAGTCCTGATCACTACTGTCAAATAGTTCATAAATGGTATATCTGAGTTCTCTCTGGATTTTTCAAAGTTTACGATACATGGCTTGAATAGAAGAGTAGACCTCATACACATTTTGACAAAAATGAAAGAAAATGGTATTCATGATCTGTTGAATTCTCAGGAAGAAACTTTAACATCATTGTGGTCTGCTAAGTGAAGACTGTCACTCTATTTGGGTAGCTATATGACATTTTGTTTTTCCTCCAATAGGACTTTAATTCGAGTTTCTAACTACTATGATTTGAAAGCTTCCTACAAACTCATATTGCTCATTTAAAACTCTCACGACTGCCTTCCTAAGGGTCATATAGTCTTGTACTCCTTTTAGAGCTATGGATGAAAATACTGTTAATTTTTGGTCACAGACTATCCTTTAAGCTGCACACATGCAAAAGACTATGGGCTATCACTACATTCTCTTAAAAAAAAAATCCTTTAAAGAGATATATTAACTGTCATCTACAGTGCACTTCTCAAAGGTATCACTGTCACTGCGATACTACATGAAGACTAATTGCCCCACTGAAGACAAGAGAGACAAAGCTGCACCTAATCTGATGTTATCTAGAAACCCCAGGAAACATACAAGAGTTTTTGGGCATCTAACTGCCCCACTGAAGACAAGAGAGACCAAGCTGCACCTAATATCGAAACATAATATGAGCCCGATGATTATATGAATGTTGTCTCATCTTAGTATTATATTATAAATTGATTTTGTAGTTTTAACTTAATTTTATATATATCATAGCGATTATAATGTTTAAATTGTTAATATCTATATTTTAATATTTAAAATATAATAATTATAATTATAATATTGTCTTTGACAATTATAATTACATTGAATGGTTAATATTCTTAATATGTATTTTGTTATCTACGATTTCAGGGACATGACAATAATAATCTATATTGATGAGTGACTTGATGAGTGATACGGTTCAACATGATTCATCAAACTTGACTTGTGGTCTAGATGCCACTAGATAAGGGTTAAACTTGAGCAAAAATTTAAGATTTTTTGGTTTTATCATGGACATTTTGAATTTTTTGTGATGCTTTTGGGCTCACCAAGGTGCTAGCAACCTTCCAATCAACAATGATAGCTTCTTCAAACATTAACAAGGAAATTTGTATTAGTGTTCTTTGATGAAGAGACCTTTTGCCAAGAAAAGAAAATGCAAGTTTGGGATGTAGAAACTCTTATACCTATGAGACATAATCAATAGGATAGGTATAGAGATGGATCCAAGCAATGTGCAATCCATCCAAGAATGGATTACTTTGAGGCCATTGACACTACTACTAGGTTTATTATGCCTTTCTAGCTACTATAGGAGATTCATTAAAGGATTCTCACAACTAGCTTCACCCTTTATAGAGTTGACCAAGGAAGGTACCTTCCATTGGTCCATAATGACATAGAAGCCATTTGACCATTTAAAGAAGCTGACATACATTTGTTCCATCTTGCAATATTTGTTTTTTCATAACTTTTTGAGGCATAGTGTGATGCTTTGAGAGAAGGTCTAGGGGTTTTTCTTATGCAAAAATACAACCCATACCATTTGAGACTTGAAAATTTATAGAGATAAAGTGTTAATTCTATATATACGAGGAGAGGGTAAGGTATTGTTATAGTAGACAAAATAACAAAAAAGGTCTTTCATCATTAAGGGAAGAAGAGTGACTCATTACTATTGCATACCTGTTAAGAACATTGAGATATCACTCTACTTGAGTTAAGGGGAGGATTGGAGGACAACATAGTGGAACTCATTAATGGGGGAATGATCCATAACTTCATTGATTAAGTGGTAATAGCTTGTTTTATATTGAAAGATGAAGAGTTTGTAGAGTTTAAATTTGCAGTAGTAGATGGTTATTAATGTGCCTACAAACAAGTTGTCTACCATTTGTAGGTGGCATTGGATGGGCATACTATCACCCAGGATTTTATGTGATCTATTATTATGACTCCTTATAGACACCCTCATGTTTTGAAGGTGTTGGTGTAACAACTAACACCTCTGGAGTGCAAGTTGGTATGGACAACTATGCACACTACGCAATGAGTGCTCTTCAAATTAGGAGGGGAAGCTCCCTCGTTGTGCTAACAAAAGTGCTTGAAAAGAAAAGTAAACTAAACTATATCCTGTCTTTTTGTCTCAGCTGTAAGAGGCACAAGGTTTAAGAAAAACTCTATACGTTGCAGCTAAGTATTTTATGGTTTCGCAAGACTTAACTACAACACTCAAAACTAAGTAACTTAACTACAACACTCAAAACTAAGTAACTTAAACTATCCAATCCCCTCAAGAATTCAGAGCATGAGGAAACAGAGCGGGAATGATTATTTGATGATAAGCCGGGTACAGACTCACAACGTGAAGGCAAGGTGGCACAAGTATCTGCTTGTCTAAATAGGCTTATTGGAAACGACAACACACGGTAAACCGAGTACAAATTCTCAACTTGAAGGCAAGGTGACACAACTATCAGCTCAATCTGAATAAGTTTATTATTCACACACATCACACGATAACCAAGTATAGATTCTTAACTTGAAGGCAAGGTGGCACATCTATCAGCTCAATCTAAACGAGTTTATTGAACACAAAACACGAAAGATAGCCAACTAGGACAATAAATTGCATAGGCGAGACACGCATACAATCTACGATCAAACTAGCCACTCTATCTAACTAAAGCAAGAATTCACCATCATAATTGCATGAAACCCAAGTGGCATAACAATTCATCATAATAGTAAATACTCATGAACAGATATAGAACGAGCAATATTACAATTTCTGGGAGAAACTGATTTTTGCTAAAATCACATATTTTTAGAAAATATAATGATTTAAACCTTAAAAGGTTCCATTTAAAGAATTCCAATTGAACAGGGTTTGATCAAACTACCTTAAATCAAACCCCTTTGGATAGAACCCCGCTAGTTTTAAACCATACCTATAATAGAGTCTCCTGTACACCTATCAAAATGTTGATAAAAAACCACTTTTGATTTACCTTTTGGGGGATCAAATGAATTCATTTAAAATTTATTTTTTGAAAGTATGTAGTCCTTATTATAAGCTTCCCAAAAAGTATAATTTTAAATAAATTTAATTTAATTATTATATTTATTTTTTATTTCTCGTGAATGTAGGTTTTTCACTCAAAATCAAGCTCTTTGTTCTGCACATGTGGAAAAATAACAGATTATTAAAAAAAAAATTAAAAATATTATTGCACCAGATATTGAAGTCCTTGATCCAACAAAGAAAAAAAAATTGAATTTCGATACATACAAAAAAAGTTACACGTTATATGGTCGCGCTATGTCTGAATTATAATTGGTTTGAATTTGAAACTTGATTAAAGAAAAAATATTCAATAAAAAACTATCTAACAAGTGGAAGCACTAGATATCAGAGTTACAAATCTAAATTGGAAAGAATTATAATTTTATCCTTCATGGAAAAAAAGTTATACGTTATACAGTGAGCGTCACTTTTTAAAAATATTGTTTTCTAAAAAAAACTAGTTTTCGAGGGAGATGGAAAAAGAAGTACAATATGATTCCAAAAATTTTGAAAAAAATATATTTAGAATCTATAGACAAAATGTCATAAAACTCTAGTTTACATCATCTCCAAATTCCTCACGGTTTAGCCGCTATAGGTGCTCAAAAGTGAAGATTTAGTTAAAAAAATCTATTTCAGTGTCCAGTTTGGCCAAAAATTGTAAACCACTATTGTGGGATCACCCAATAGTAAATACTCATGAATAAATATAGAACGAGCAATATTACAGGCAAGGTAGGCACAACATATATTTCTCTCTTGTGCAAAAGTTTTTGAACAAATACAATAATAGCGATACTACAGGCAAGGTGGGCACAACATGTATGCTATCATGCAAAAGTTATGTACAAATGAGCAAAAACTCTTATTTATAGACATCGAAAGGTGTAGGGAACCCTAAAATCACCTTGAGTCAACTACAGTCTTGCAATGCATGCAAGATTTATTGCTAAACCCTAATAAAGCAAACTATACAATTAACTAGAAAACTACCATCAGTTAACTGGTACATCTAATCTAAATGGACAATGTGCAAGCATGCACATCCTTATTGAAAGCAAGTTAACTGGAACATTACCATCAGTTAACGAAAACCCTAAATGTAACTCCAAGTGAACATAGATATCTCTAAGGATAAAGATAGACATGTGTGGACCCCGCAAAGAGAACTGAAGATGAAAGTTGAGTTCTAATTGCATGCTCTGGATTTTGTCCTCGCAAACAACTGCAGGTCCTAACTGACTGATCACTGGTCTTTATCTTGAGCAACTCAAACAATCTTGGAAATCTCCGCACACTTAAACTGGCATTTTACTGACTAGTAACTTTGGCGGCTCCGTACCTGAAGTGATGGCCACTATCTCTTATGCAGTTGACGCTTCTCGCGTTTTTCACGCTTTTCTCTATGGAAGAGTGTTGCATGATGAAACTACAAATTTTGACTGCGCACACTCTGGTTGTGAGAAATGCAAACAAACTTATTGCACGGGAAAAATTCCAACGGTATCAACTCTCTAAACCAGCCTTGGAAGACAATCAGCTATACAATGCATGCAACCATATGGACTTGAGTGACTATGCTTGTTAACCCCCTAAATACACTTGATACAAATCGGTCTCAGCTTTCCTGATGAAATCATGAATTGAGACTGATTTGGTCTTGAATTCAGTCTACGTGAACTACACTCTGAAAAACTCGCATATTGATTGTGAACATGACTATATTCTGACAACTTTTTTGGAAAACTAAAAATAGCCCGCTAAGGCTAAAAATAGCCTATCGAAGGGCAATTTTCACAGAAAAATCTGAGATATGGGTTTTGTCCAAAAAAAAGATTCTAAGACAACCCAGAACATCAGAAATGCGAAAATTTGACTTCTACTCAACCATGCAAGGAATTCTCAGTTGAGAAAATTAGAGCCTCGAGAACTGATGCTCTAGAGTAAATTTTCCTAAAAAAATTCTAGCACATGGATTTTCTCGAGGAAGCTATTATGAATAAACCCAGAAGATTTGTTTTGCCAAAATTTTCCTTTTCTTCAAACATGCGAATGGAATTAGAGACAAAAGATTGAGGTTTTGATGCTTTTTCTTCTGCTAAAACTGCCACTTTCTCTTGAATTATGCTGATGAATTCAAACTTGCACCTGCAAAGAAAGTGTTTTGATGTCTTCACCAATGATTGTTAATGAAAATTCGCCCAACTCTGGGAAGAATTCACCTTTGCTCAAGCTGGATGAATGAAATGATAGACGCCATGCTTGCACAAATAGAGCAAAATCGCACCATAAAAGCATGACTGCAAGAATAGAACCCAAGACTTTGAAAAGAATTGTTCTAATTGGACCCCTTCCAGTTGAACGAACAGTGACTCAGAGTCCCAGATTAAAAATAATAATAAAATATTCATCTTGCAATTACATGCATATTTGAAACCCAACATTAAAAAGGCGCCAATAATAAATTATTGAGAAAAATCGCCATTTAATGCCTTAGCATGCAAAATAAATATTAAATATTATTTTATTCAGTTGACAAACCATGTAAAGCACTTGGACGGATTCGACAACCTTCACTAATATCGAAAAGTGCTTATTTGACCTCATAGGCGTCCATTTGCTCAAGATATGATGTTTTTTTACTAACTCCCTACATTGTAGCTGACTGCAAAGTTACAACTGATCGTATTCAGCACTGATTTCCAGTTGATCGGGTGAGGTTGTGATCATGCTAGGATATCCATCGCGAAGCTAATAAAACAAGGATCAAATGTCTATTGGGAGTCATAACTACTAAAACCAACGTTTAACACCTCAAAGAATTAGGCGCCCTTGATTAAATTGATTTACGACACCAGACTTAGCCATTTCTCCATTCTACCATCTGACACTTCAAACAGCTACGACGACGAACAAAGAATCCTGCTGACTGGATGATGGACTCACTGTGTGACTGGAAGTATTCTGCATCCAATGACTGCATGGAAGGCACCAAAGGACTACATTAAGGACCTCAAAAGGAAAATTGCCCCTGGCCTGTGAAGGCTTAAACACCATTTTGTCAAAATTGTGACTTTCAACCAAATGCCCTACTTTGACCCCTGATATCGGGAGCTAGGGTGACCTAATTCGCGCACTGTCTGTCTCGTTGCATAACTAGAGCAACTTACAAGAGATGTCTCTGGAGGTGATGAAGCAAGGAAACTGCTTCTAAGACCTCAAAGAGACGATAACCTTTTTTATTTAAAATATACGCTCCATACTTAGCCATTTTCTGAACGTCTTCACTTTTTTGCATTCTACAAAGACCTCGCACGTACGAGTGTTTTCCAAATCCCAAAGGCTGACGGCTGGGCTCATTGGATAGCTGGAGTTATTCCTCACAAGTCTCGTGAAGACTTTGAAAGCTAAAAACTCCATCTGACAGGCCTAAAGGCTGGGTGCCCCTGGCCTACAGAAGTACAGGCGAAAATACCACATTTATCCACCCTCTGATTTACGTGTTTGGTAGAATCTCTGCCACGATTACTCAGAATGTCGGATTGACTGGATGACTGGTGCACTATGAAGCTAGACTAGATTAGCACAGATCTCAGGCAGACCTTGTCTGCAAATACCATCATCTAATGGGTCATATTCAAGGTCGCCCCTGGGCTATAGGGGCTCAGATTTGCAAACTGACTACCTTTTATGATATGCATCCACTTCGTAACCTCAGCTTCTAACTTCGACTGTTGGAGTTCTGGAACTCAGATGATTGCATTCAATAGCTCGTCGGAAAGTTGGGCCAATTTGGAAGAGAATGAATGTAACCGCAAGAAAAAATAACCAAATCTAGACCTTCAAGAGAAGGGCGCCACTGGGCTACAGGGGCTCAAAAGTTGTGAACTGACCATCCTTCGCAATATGCAACCTCTTGTACCTTCAGCTTTTGACATTAGTTGCCAGAGTTCTGCAACTCGAATGACTTCGCCAAATAGCTCGTTGGAAATCTGGGCTAATTGTGAAGAGATTGGTTGCATTTACAAACATAAGTAACAAGATCTGGGCCCTTAAAAAGAAGGGCACCCTTGAGCTATAGGGGTGTAGATCTTCATTTTGCTAAAAATCTTCATCAATTTTTGTCTTTGTAAACACCCTTCTGGCCATTGAAATGACCATGTAGGAGTATAATTTGATCGAGAAGTGTTTCCTCATCATCACATGTCTCGTTCTGAGTCCCAGATTCTCATTCTAAGCTCCAGGTACTGACCATCAACTGCTTTTGACTGACACAACACTGGCCAAAGTCCATGCTTGATATTGCCCAAAAACTGTATTTGACATCATTTTAGCAAAGTTTAGACTCTTTTAAGCAAAATGCCTTAATGAAGCAAAAAAATTGGTTTGGGTACAACAGAAGGATTAGATGGAATAAACCATGACAAGTCTTCACATCTTTAATGGTATTGATGAATAAGAAATATGGAATGATGGGGATTTGTAAATATTATAGGGTCTTGAATAAGAAAACCATAGAGAATGGGTATATAATACCCTATATTGATGAGTAACTTGATGAGTTACATGGTTCAACATGCTTCATCAAACTTGACTTGTGGTCTAGATGCCACTAGATAAGGGTTAAACTTGAGCATAAATTTAAGATTTTCTAGTTTCATCATGGGCATTTTGAGTTTTTTGTGATGCTTTTGGGCTCACCAAGGTGCTAGCAACCTTTCAATCAACAGTGATAGATCTTTTCAAACTTTAACAAGGAAATTTGTATTAGTGTTCTTTGATGAGGAGACCTTTGCCAAGAAAAGAAAATGCAAGTTTGGGATGTAGAAACTCTTGTACCTAGGACACATAATCAATAGGATAGGTATAGAGATGGATCCAAGAAATGTGCAATCCATCCAAGAAAGGATTACTTTGAGGCCATTGACACTACTATGAGGATTATTATGCCTTTCTAGCTACTACAGGAGATTCATTAAAGGATTCTCACAACTAGCCTCACCCTTGATAGAGTTGACCAAGAAAGGCACCTTATGTTGGTACATAATGACATAGAAGCCATTTGACCATTTAAAGAAGGTAACATACATTTGTTCCATTCTTGCAATACTTATTTTTCATAAATTTTTGTGGTACAATGTGATGCTTTGAGAGAAGGTCTAGGGGTTTTTCTTATGCAAAAATACAACCCATATCATTTGAGACTTGAAAATTTATAGAGACAAAGTGTTAATTCTATATATACAACGAGGAGATGTTGGTGTTCATACATGCAATGGTAAAATTCAAACACCTAGTTTGTGGATATTTTAGAGTATATATAGACCAAAATAGATTGAGATATTCTTATCACAACGTGACCTCAATGATAGGTAGCAAAAATGGGTGAGCAAGTTATAAGACTATGGATTTGGTATCAAGTATATCAAGGGAAAGAACAATAGGGTAAGAGACCAAACTCTTAGTCATTTCTATAAGAGAATTAGATTGGAAGGATATAATAAACCTAGGGTTTGTAAACAGACTTAACCAATTAAAAAATCACAAAGCTAAGGTTAATACATGTACATCATAGTCAGCTTTGTAAAGCAACAGTAACACTAAAATGAATCAACAATGTATAGAAAGAACATCTCAACCACTAGTATTATGCACACACTATGACACTATTTAGAAAATAGATTAATATGAAATTTTGTAGGATCAAATTGAGTTCATACAAAAGCATAATAATGGACAAGTTGCAGGAGATAGTTTAATTTGGATCTTTAATACAAAATCACAAACCTTACAATGGAGTTGTTACAACTGTTCTAGGGATAGATAATAAACCAATGGTTTTCAGCTATTAGGTGGCGGCATCTAGGGTATTTATGTTGACTGGTTTCTCCTTGTGAGGGTCCTAACTCTTTTATCTATCCATGATTTGATTGCAAACTAGATATTCCTCAGACTTTCCACCCTATATCTACACAAGCTTCACAATATTGCCCACATAGGGTTTTGAGGCATGAAACCCTAAAACCCTTACTCTCCTAAGGCAATAGGAAATCTGATTTAATGTAATCTAATTGAGATCCATATTGTTGATCTTCAAATCTATGTGTTTGGATGTTGCTACCAATCAGTCTGAGTGCCTAGATCTAAACTTTGCCTTCAGCTTATAACAATCCCACAAGCTCAACTTGATTTTTCTCCCATAGAGATGTGCCAGCACAAGGGTATTCTTGCTCATAAACTCCCTAACCTCCATGTGCATACAACAGGGTTTTCGTCCTGTAGATATAGCGCCCATAATTCATCCAAAAATCTTCATATCTTTCCCTAGTTAGCAAGACAAGTATTTATACCTACCAAATCACAGGTGCTAGGTCCTAAAGCAAGTCGTCCAACAATTTTTTTATTTTATTTTATTTATTCCTTATAATATTATTTAAAAATATTTAATTTAGGTCGACCTAGATTGAATTTTATTATTTATATTTATATTTTTTATTATTTAATATTATTTAAATATATATAATTTAGTGTTGAAAAACACTATTTTTCCGCTCTTTTAAATTTTGAACTAGAAAGCATTGGATACATGATAGTCCTCCCCTCTCAAATATTACTTGTCCTCAAGCAACCTCAGACTTGGATGCTCAAAAATCTCCACACCTTCTCAAGTTGCATCTTCAATAGGTAGGTTCTTCCATTTCACCAAGTACTCTAAGATTACCTTGTTCCTCAGTTCTCCTTCACATCCAAAATTGTTTCAAGTTCAAGTATCAATTTCCTTCATCATCAAGAGGGGCC